>RQTK01001084.1:28026-97095 GCA_003991915.1 Elysia chlorotica
ATCTATCTATCTATCTATCTATCTATCTATCTATCTATCTATCTATCTATATATATATATATATATAATTATATATATGTGTGTGTGTGTATATATATAATATATACATACGGTAGAAAACATTCTTCTTCCTAAAACCTAATTTAAAAACACGGAGTAAGGAGACCTATGGATTTAGCTCAACGAAAGCACCACATTTCATCCTAGAACTGGAGGATGTATGGACTAGCCTGTATTTTCTTTCAGAATTTAAAATTCAGAGAGATCAACAGCTTCCAGAGATAGCTAAAAATGACATAAGATGTCAACCACTTTCTGATCGCTGGTGATAAAACAAATCAACTATTACAAATTAGTAACCTAGCATTAGGAAAGTCTGTAAACAAGTAACATACATAAAGAATACAGTACATGGAGTCACAAGATAAAAACATTGCAGAAAAACTAGATCTTAGTGAAGGACTCGACATTTCTGCAAAGAGAGAAGCGTCCGTTACACTAAAGGACCACAAGCCCAACTTCAGAAATGAGCCAAGCTGCTCATTGATTAACCCATGTAAACCTGAACTCCGTAAAATTAGGTAACAAATAGTAGAGAAAATCGTACAAGAAGTCAAAATAGAAAAATTAACCAATGGAAGAACACACCTGGCGTAATAAACTGGTTCCACAACATTGACAACAAAAACTGTAAAATAATGATATGCTTCGAAATATGTGACTTCAACCCCTTCATATCAAATAAACTCCTACAATAAGCACTTAAATTCGCATCAAAACATTCACGAATAGCAAAAGAAACATCCAATAACGTTGTTTATCTAATATGCATAATAATAATATTATCATCCAATAACGTTGTTTATCTAATATGCATAATAATAATAATTATTATTATGCATGCTAGATATAAAAATTATTGAAAGACGGACAATCATGGTGCATGATGAGCTCAAATTTCGATGTGATTGTGGGACACTTCGACGTCGCAGAAATAATAATGTGTTCTTGTAGGCCTCTTTCTCCTTCCGCTCAGCTATACAGAGACGACGGGCTCTCTATGTATAGAAAATGAACCCTAAAAATTTCGGAAAGGCAGAAAAAAGAAATCTGCAAGATCTTCAAAGAAAATGGATTAAGTATAGCAGCCGAAGCAAATAAAACGTATAAAAAACCAAACAGCACAACCCACTACACCCACTGCGACCGTTACCCGTCATCAGAAACCTCCCCAAAGGTATAGAAATGTGTTTATCAAACAATTTTGCCAACATCAATAATTATATTTAACGAGGCAGCAAAATCGTACAACGCTGCCCTGAACGAAAGCGGACACAAACAGAAAATGAAGTATATAGAAGCCAAAACAAGGAGTTGTATACAGAGCTACTGTTCAGCAGAAATCATAAAAAGATACTTACATAGTCATTACAGCAAATTAATTCAAAACAAGATACAATCAGCGCACCTCAAGCTTCAGATTAAAACACAAAAAATTAGCAACGACACTTAGCGAACTAATTTGGCAGCTGAAAGAGAAGTTTTTACTATGAAATCTCACAGGACGTAATTGAAACAGCAGAGCTCTACTCCTCAGCAAGTGAACGTTGCAACCTGTGCTTTCCGGAAAAATTCAATACCATTGAACTGAAAGCCAGCCTCAATTAAAGAGGAGAACAGTACTTAACTTGTCCGCTCAAAGTATATAGTGCTAAACTTTAAGGGGCTAAATAAAGCCCAAGCGCTACAAAAATATACAGCTTTGGTCCAGACGCCCCGAGAGACTGACTGATGAAGTTTCTCGAAACGCGAGAGATGGCCACACTTTAAGGTAGGGCGATCCATCTATCTATCTATCTATCTATCTATCTATCTATCCGTCTATCCATCTATCTATCTATCTATCTATCTATCTATCTATCTATCTATCTATCTATCTATCTATCTATCTATCTGTCTATCTATCCATCTATCCATCTATCCATCTATCCATCTATCTATCTATCTATCTATCTATCTCTGCCTCTCTGGCTCTGCATCCTATCACTTTCGCTCTTTTCATCCATTCCATGGGGCAGGTGGTTTTTTCAACTGCCGTTTGCCTAGACTGTCTTTCGTTAAGAAGATTTGTATGTGAATTTTCAACATTTCGACTTATCAATTTAATTAATCAGACACCCGCGCATACCAAAGCAATAGTGTTATGCATACCATACTTGTTGTTTATTTTTATTGTATACCACATTTGGAAAGGGCTATGGAATGCTTTTTTATCTTCGCATCTTTCAGTTTAAAAAACTTTTAAAAATGTTTCATTAAAAGACGAAGTGGTTGTCGTAAGATATTGATCTAAAGATAAATTACTGTGGACGCAGACTGACTTAAGCTTCCTCACAAAGCGCTTGGCGAGAGACGGCGTGGTGGCCAGACACATCAACCAGTCCAGTGGGAAAACAAACCATTAAACTAAGCTCGGTCCAGGGAACCCGCTACTGGCACACTGTGCCAAGACTAATACTTGTTGTTACAAGAAAAACTCCAAGACGTGATTTCTTAGGAGGATTGGATTTTCAGGAATGTGGCGGGTTTACAACACGGGGAGATCAAGTAAAAACAAAAGAAGATCAATATAACAATACTAGCTGGGTTTTTTTTTTAATCCGAGATGGATCGGAAAAAAAGAAACGTAAACAAGTGTTGTGATTTTGGGTTTTAGAATAGTGACGTAATAGATCATAATTTTGTCCTTCAAAAAGGCTTCTGTTTCCAAAGTTTTCACACTAGAATTGGTACGTGAACGTAGCATGTCAGAGCTGCTTTGTTATTTAGAGAAAAAAAAGATAAAAGTAACAATTTTCAATAAAATGTAATCAACTAAAGAATTAGATCTGTAATATGCTAAGATGAATAATATTGAGGGAAATACGCACAACTTAGCAACTGTGGGACACATTAAAGCTAACGCAACTAAAGGTAAGAAAGTACATCACAACCTTTAGTTGTGTTATTTTTATTGTGTCCCTCAGTTGCTAAGTTGGGCTACTCCAGCCCCCCCCCCTCCCTTTATTACTATCATAATACCTTTATTACTTGCGCACATGCATCCGCTAGGGTCTTAGCAATTGAACAGGTGTACTCTCAAGTGGTGTGCTCTTGATTCCACTTCGGACACTTTTCTACAAGATGAATATTACACAGACCAGGGTATTTTGCATTCAAGTGAAGATTTGCCTCTTATTGAAAGAAACCCTAACTTGACCCGAGAAAGGAATGTGGAGCAAAAACGTAGCCTTGAAAGATGGACATCTATTTTTCTTACAGTTAATAGTTGGAGTCCCATTGATAGGCTTAGCCAACCGAGTTTTGAGATTATTCAAAGCGACGCGTCTTGTTTTTGTTGGTTTTTGTGGGTTTTGTGTGTTGCTTAGCGTCCAACGTCAACACTATGTAGGCTATTGTGTGGGCGGACCCCCAAGATTTAAGTCTGGCAATTTTATTTGCTTTTATACACACACAGTGCTGGGACAGCAGGACTCTTATCTCTGCGGTCCACATAATACTGACACCGACCCAATCAATAGCGGAAAATATCGGACAAATACATTTTTGACCGATTTTTTATTTCGATCCCGTTTAGAAGATCAACTCTCACCACGTGTAGGGGGCGCGGTAGACCTGGAATAGAACACCGGCTTCCGACGCAGGAGGTCCGTGGGTCGAGCGTAGACGACTGGGTATAAACTAGACGCACTGTCTCTAATATCAAGAATCTACATTACGCAGCCTGTTAATGTATCAGTGTCTCAAGTCGTAGATGAATGGGTATAAACTAGACGTACTGTCTTTAAGATCAAGAATCTACATTACGCAGCCTGTTAAAGTATCAGTGTCTCCATATCGTTTGAATGAATTTATGAAACGGTTTCTACACATGCGTTTGTTTTCAGTTGCTTGTACGATTTACGTTCTTCTTTGTTAAATCTATGTTCTGTGGTGAGTCGTGATTTTTTAACTTTTATGTCATTCTGAGTGTGTTGTTTAATGAGAGTATGTATTTCTGTTGTTGTTTTTTTGGTGTTGATTAAATGAAATGTACAGACTACAAATACATGAATAATGTAGTTTGATGCATGGCGATTATCCTAATCTATAAAGTTGCAAGGGACAACCTTTTCCAAATTATACATAGAATGATACAAATGCGCATACATTATTTGTAAACAATTATATGTGTAATTAATTAAACAATATTACAAATTACAACGCAATCCTGAGAAAAGTTAAATGTGCGGTGTCATTAAATTTCAAGTCAACTAGCAAATGACACCTTTCATTTCTAACTAGATCTGAAATGTATTTTTTTTTGGTCCTTTTGATTACTAATGGAAAAATGCATATCATTTTCTAAACCTAATCAATTTATAAAAGAAAGATGTCAATGTTTAATTTAAACTTTAATGTCCATGAATATAACTTTTTTTTTAATTAAACACCAACTTGGCTTTTTTCATCAAATTGCAACTTGTTTTTAAGTTTGATTGTAAAGTATAACTAGGAAGTAGTCACCCAAAACATCAAATGTAGATCTAGAGATGGGATCATGAAAAATAACGCAAGAAAAAAATATTTCAATTTATACTGTACTGTATAGTTAATGACATAAGGGCAAAATCTAGATATAGTAAAACTTAACCTAGCAAATGAAGCTAGTCATAGCTGGGTCTTGCCTGAACTGCTTGGCATGTTATTTTGTTTTTCGTGTTGTCCTTGCCTAAGCCTGGTTAATTCTAAATGAGGAATCTAGATAGATATCTGACTATGGTGCTATTGGTAAATAACTCGTCGAAGTAGTGAAAGTCCGACGAATCCGACGGCTCTGACGGATGAAATAAGTTTATCTTAAAATAGATCTAGCTTAAGCTATGAAACATCCCTATTGTTTGGGTCGGTGTCAGTCTAAATGTGACTGGCTGAGACAGGGACTCATGGTATCTCCGCCCTGTTTCATGTGTAGCAGCACATGAAATTGTCGGACGTCAATCTTGGGGCCCGTCAACAATATAGTTCAACCATCTATGAGTTCAACTACAAATTCACCACATGCGCCAGGTCGTCCCCCACCCCCACCCCACCAAATGCGGTTGCGGTTGGCGTAATAGTGTTGGATCAGCTTGTGAGCGAGTTCAATACTCGCCGTAGACCAATATTTTGTGACAAAAAAAATAGCGGATCCAAGCTGATGAGCTCAGACCAATAAATAAAATCCTGTCCCATGTCGTTTACTAAGCCGGGGTGGCAGGAGGTAAGAAGTAGAACATCTGCACTGCCTCTTTCTCTCTCTTAATATTTAACTATGTGGACATACACGCTTATTTATTTCTCCTAATGTCCTTCGCTCCTTACTTCTCTCTATCATCCAACTTTCAATCGAAAGTTCTGCATATATCTCATTCTCTCGTTGCATGATCTTTGGAAGCAACTCTCTCAATGATATTTATTCGCTTTAACTCTCTGAAAAACAAAGTCTACTTGTTTAACATGGCGATTTCTCATATTGTGCTTATATATATTATTTTACCTTCTCAATAAATGGTAGCAGACAAAGATATCTATTTATACGATGCCAAATGGGTAACGGAACAATTATGAAGAGGTTGTTCATTCTTGGTGACACACGATTAAAAACAATATCTGCATCGTAAAATATACATAATTTATCGCAGCCTTTTTAACTAATATTATTGTTATTTAAACTTCGGTATCACCTACGGCCTATATTTTACATCCATGCCTTAGACAAAGGCTAATTCTGATTAGAGGATAATGCGTCTACATCCAGCTGTCATATACGGGCGGAGTGGGTGGACTGCATCAACAGCTGTTCCAACAGATAGAGGTTATTGCAATCATCAAACGGTTTAATGACATGCAACATTTTAAGGACATGCAACAAATGAGAATAATTATATGAAACAGTTGAGACTATTATTTAATAGCTCAACAGCATTAAAATTATTTAACTGCTCCTTATGAAATAAAAGATGGCATTATAATGTTTTCGAATGTTGTTGTACAAAGAAAGCGAATCGAGTAGCATGATAATACGTACGTATAGCATTTAATTGAATGTTGATGCATTTTAATTAAAGAATTTTATTTTCTTTACCACACCCAGTTGAAGAGGAAAATCCAATGATATATAACGAAACGCAGAATTCGCACACAAAAAAATCACTTTTGGGAACAGGGGAGTTATTTAGGATGTTAGATCCAAGAATCATGCCAGAGAGGCAGCGATAGAGAGAGAGAGAGAGAGAGAGAGAGAGAAAGAAAGAGAGAGAGAGAGAGAGAGAGAGAGAGGCAGACAGAGAGAGGCAAACAGACAGACTGACAGACACACACACACAGAAAGACAGACAGAAAGATAGATTGACAGACAAACAGACAGGACAGACATACAGATAGATTGACAGACAAACAGACAGGACAGACATACAGATAGATAGACAGACTTGAAAGCAGAAAAATGGAGACAGACATAGTGTTAACAAGACAAAAGTAGTAATCATTAGACAGGGAAAAGCTCTTAAGTCGTTTACTTCTTCACTTGAACTGCGAAAAAACAGCCGGTTGGTCTGTGTATCAAAACAAACACTCAAACAGGCATTGCGCAACGTGTGTAAGAAGCACCTTAATGTTAAACGAATTTTAGAGCAAAATTTAGTGAGATTGAGAAGTCAAGGGCTCGAGTCCGTTTAATTTGCACTTTGTTTCGCCGGGTTGATTTTCCCTTCCCCTGTCACGAAAAAACGCTACTGTAGCTCTCTGGTCATGTCCAATGGCCACCCTTTCCATACAACCCCCTGCGCCACTGTATCCCCTCCTCCCCTCCCTCGTCCCCCTACACCTCCCCCAACCCTCCGACCCCACCCAGCTGTCTGCCCTGAGCGCCTGTGAGCGGTGCGTCTCGCTAGATCTAAGCTCAGTGAGCGAACGTTCGGCCTCGCTTGGTCTGCGTATGGACTGTACAGCCATCCTCTGGAAACAAGCAAAGAGGCAAGCGTATCGCCAAGGATGGGGTTCAACTGTGCTATGCGTCGTGACAACTTTTCAATGTTACAACAATGTAAGTTGTTAGAATACAAAAAAATATGTTTTAAAATTGGGGTAAAACGGTGAAATGTCATTTTGTATAGTTATCATTCATTGCCACACTCGACTTTTCTTCAAATAAGTATGCAATGAAAATGTAAAGGGGGTCTCATTCTTCTGCTTATAATACTGTTTGTATGCTCATTTTATTGTGTTCATTGTGTCAATATAAATAACATTAACCATTCCTTATAGTTGCAATGGCAAAGGTCTTTAAACTTTGTTTTAGTCAGTATTTTTTTCTTTCTTTTCCATAGAAAATAATGGAATGAACAACAACCTGATGAAGAGTAATTTTTGACAAGGAGGACAAGATTTAAATGTTTTTAACGTTCAAGTGTCTTTGAGACTGAACAAGAAAGGCAATTTATTGTGCTTGATACAATTTTATAGACACAAGTTGTGACACTTTTGTTCTACTCTGTGGTGAGTTTTACATTTTTATCTTTGTTTACATAATGATTATTACATATATGATATTGCACTAGTATTATAGGCAGCATTTAAATTAATATGACGTTATTTACAGTTTTAATGTTTAGAAAAACGGATGAAAGTTAAGTTGATTCCTTGAAATTGTGTGCATTTTATCAGTTTTCCTAATTTTGAATTTTTTTTACTAACAAAGAGCAAAGAAATGAATATTATGTATATAAAAACTAATTAGAACATTTACAGATTATTCTATAAAGCGTTTTATCAGGGAAATTATTTGTCACTTATATTTTTTCTCTCTACAATTCGTTAAAAAGAATATTTTTGTCTTTTTTCACTTCTTATTCATCGTGGCTATTTCTCTCTGCCTCCTATTTTCTGCGCGTTCCTAACAAATGTATTCATTCTCCTGGCTACAAACATACCGTAAATGTTATACGATATTTGATGAAACGTCCTAAGGTTTTGTCTTCGTTATCCTAAATGAATATAATAGATCTTGCTTTTTGTGTCTTGTTTTGTGTGCGTGGTCTGGGGTTGTTTTATGTTGTTATCGCATTCATTAGAGAGTATAAATGTAAGTCTGGAATGACTAGACGCATATAAACGAAAGGATCCAAAGGCGCAAAATGCAATTTAAATAGATAGATAGATAGATAGATAGATAGATAGATAGATAGATAGATAGATAGATAGATAGATAGATAGATAGATAGATAGATAGATAGATAGATAGATAGATAGATAGATAGATAGATAGATAGATAGATAGATAGATAGATAGATAGATAGGTAGATAGATAGATAGATAGATAGATAGATAGATAGATAGATAGATAGATAGATAGATATAGATATAGATATAGGTAGATATATAAACAATCAACTTTCGTATTGCTTTAATCCATATTTAATATGAATAATACGAATCGTAATGTGAACGCGCCCATCTAGTACAATCGGGAAAGGATATCCAATTCCAAATGGAGAACATTTATATGAATTTGGTTTAGCTGTGTAAGTCTTTTTTTTCAAGGAATGTATTCAAACAAAATGAAGAGATCAAAGGCCTTTGATGCCTCTTTTCTCTCTAAAACCATAATTATGTAGCTTTAACATGGGGAAAGTTGATTTAGTTGAGATATTCTTATTACTGTTACTTTCATGACTTTTTATCTTCTTTTCTTCTTTTTGCTACTCGGACATCAACCTTAGAGAATTCGCATTTTGCGAAAATACTTATTAACGTTTATTGCAGGTTAAAAATTTGTAACAAGAATGTATGTAAATGATTTTAAATAATTCACCATTAGTACCACAGTTTATACCATACTATTGTTAAGGTGTGCAACATGCTGATAAACTGAAACTTTTGGCAAAATTGTTAAGTAAAAAAAATGTTTGATAAGTGAGCTACGATCTTTTTTTTTAAAGTACTAAACGACTGTGTAAATGAGCGAAAATGTAATAACTACATTTATGTCAATGCTCCAGAAAAAGTACCGTAAAGAGAGATCGATAGAGAAAGGGGGGAGAGAGATAGAGAGATAGAGAGACAGGGACAGAGAGATAGATAGAGAGACAGACAGACAGACAGACAGACAAATAGAGAGAGAGAGAGAGAGAGAGAGAGAGAGGGAGAGAGAGAAAGAGACAGGCATACAGACACACTTAGACATGAAAACAATATTGCAATAAGACAGACAGGAAAGGGATGGGTAGTGTCAATAAAGTCGATGTCCGGAGATGGAAGGCGAGGTATGTGAGCCTTTCGTCCATACAGGTCGGGGAGAAGATTGGGAAATATTCATTAGTTTATCACGCTTCAAGAGAAAAAGAAATTGGCTTTGCTAAATTCATAAAATACATATGCATTATTCATCTCGCATTCGTCTTATCTCCTCTTGAGTGGGAAGTGAAAGTCCAGATATCTTGACTCCAATCTGCATTGCCATTTACTTTCTATGACTATGGTTCTGCGGCGATGTTCGTTTAGGCGTGCTAGAGATCATACTGTGGATAAACAGTCATCAGGAAACATATTATGAAGGTGTGAAAATCCTACCTGCTCTAACATAAAATCCCAAGTGATAAAAAAGGGTCCAGGAAAATGTTAAGATGAATGTTTGCTAGCAGCCATAGGAAACGTCAGCATTTTCTTTCTTTTTTAACCCCGATAAGGTAGTTTACCGTAATGTTGTTCCCAGGTGATCCAATATTTTACCTTTGAGCTGTTCATATCTTTTCTGGATTTAGATCGCCCATGACTACTCAACTTCTCTCTCTCTCTCTCTCTCTCTCTCGCTTTCTCTCTCGCTTTCTCTCTCTCCCTCTCTCTTTCTCTCTCTCTCTCTCTCCTTCTCTCTCTCTCTCTCTCTCTCTCTCTCTCTCTCTCTCTCTCTCTCTCTCTCTCTCTCTCTCTCTCCTTCTGTCCTTCTCTCTCGCTTTCTCTCTCTATCTCTCTCTCTCTCTCTTTCTATGTATCTCTATTTCTCTCTCGCCTTCTCTACCAGCCCCCTTTCTCTCTGTTAATGTCTCGTCTCTCTCATTTCTCTCCGTTATTCTCTCTTACTCTAAATCGTTCTCATTTTTCTTTCTAAACTGATTTTATATAACTATCTTTGTATTTATATATTTATCTATCTATACATCTTTCTTTCTATCTTTGTGTTTAAGATTTTGTACTCTTGTTTGTCTCTTTACCCAGTGCTATTGTTGTTCTTTGTTGTTTTTTGTTTTTTTGTTTTTGTTGTTTTTGTTGTTGTTTTTGTTGTTGTTGTTGTTGTTGTTGTTGTTGTTGTTGTTGTTGTTATTGTTTGGCTTCTTACTCTTAGTTATTGTTGCTGTTGATTTTGTTGTTACTTATATATGCTATTTTCCCAAATAACATTGAACAAGGCGATTAATACAATTACCCGATCTGACTCAGTAGATCGTATATACTTGCATCGGTGTAGCTTTTCATTTCATACTAATTATGGAAACGGCTGTAAAGATACGTGTTGGGAAAGAGAAACTTTTTCGACGCTACGACATTTTTCGAGCATTTCACTAATGTTTGTGCTTTAGACACAATTTTGTTAGGAAAATATGCACATTACCACATTACCATAGAGAAATGGTATTCGAATAGTCACACGGCAGCCAGCTGCATAAATGATACGATTAGCATTGGTAAAAATCCAATTAATAAGATAAGATAGAACAAGACCTTTCTTTATTAATCCCTTCTGGGAAAACCAAAAATGACATGCCCAAAAACACGTGCACAGTTTTTACTGAAAATATGAATAAGAATGTGCACATATATGAATTTGCAAAAAGATATAATTATAAAGAATAGTTTGATATGGCGTAAAATTAATCTATATATCTGTCTATCTATCTATATCTCTGTCTATCTCTTTCTCTCTCTTTCTATGTATCTCTATTTCTCTCACGCCTTCTCTACCAGCCCCCTTTCTCTCTGTTAATGTCTCGTCTCTCTCATTTCTCTCCGATATATACATCTGTATTTCTATCTTTGTGTTTAACATTTTGTATTCTTGTTTGTCTGTTTATCCAATGCTGTTGTTATTTTTTGTTATTTTTTTTATATTGTTGTTATTGCCGTTTTCGTTGTTGTTGTTGTTGTTGTTGTTGTTGTTGTTGTTGTTGTCGTTATTGTTTGGCTTCTTACTCTTAGTTATTGTTGCTGTTGATTTTGTTGTTGCTATATATATATATAAGCCATTTTCCCAAATAACATCGAGCAAGGCAATTGATACAAGTACCCGGTCTGACCCAGTAGATCGTATATAATTGCATCGGTGTAGCTTTCATTTCATACTACATGTAATTATGAAAACGGCTGTAAAGATACGTGTTGGGAAAGAGAAACTGTTTCGACGCGACGACGTTTTTCGAGCATTTCACCAATTTTTGTACTTTAGACAAAATTTTGTTAGGAAAATATGCACACTATCACATTACCATAGAGAAATGGTATTCGAATATTCACACGGCAGCCAGCTGCATAAATGATACTATTAACATTGGTAAAAATCCAATTAATAAGATAAGATAAAACAAGACTTTTCTTTATTAATCCCTTCTGGGAAAACCAAAAATGACATGCCCAAAAACACGTGTACAGTTTTTACTAAAAATATGAATAAGAATGTGCACATATATGAATTTGCAACAAGATATAATTATGAAGAATAGTTTGATATGGCGTAAAATTATCATGCCTTGCTATAGAAACAAGTAATCTAAATTCATAATATAAATCCAAATCAATTTAAAACTAGCCATAAGCATGGTTCTTAGGTGTACATAAAATTAAAAAGGGTACCTAGTTGTCACATAAATCGGTGTATTGTTGTAAATATCACAGCAGTTGTTGAACAATTAAGGTGGACTACACCATGTTAGAAATAATAGAAATAGAGATAATCGACGACAAGAACACGTCCGTTTTGAAAAAAAAAATAGGTATACGGTTGGTATTAGGGTGTATACCTACAAAAAAGCATAATATTAATAAAAAAAAAAAAAAAAAAAAAGGTCTAAAATATAATCAAATGTGTATAGTATAAATGTGCATAGTATGTTCAGAGCACGGAGTCAACCATCCTGAGTTTTATGTTCATTTTTTGGCTCAATAGGCTGAATTGAGAAAAATGGAGAGTGCTTGCAGATCTAGATCTACAGACTTTAATCAACTAACATTCAGATCTAGATCCAAATAAGCACAAGAAATATTTAGATCTAGATATCGGTACAAATAGGCCTACGTCTAGGATAAACCTTATCACTCTAATGCTTTACGATGTGGAGAAAGGTTTCAAGGACAAAAAACGTACACAGATTGCAGAATGTATAGATTTAATAATATTGGTCAACTTAAATTTAACCAATATATGAGTGCAAGTTTTCAAAATGACTAATATTGTTGAAAACAGTTCATATTTCTATGACCCACAAATAGAAATAGATAGAAAATTAAAATAGTGAGAATGATCAGATTACAGTCTGCTGACAGGAAATCGCACACCTTATAAGTACATTGAACAAAGTTATGTGAGAAAAAGTTAAGAAAAAGTTAAACGATTTTAAAAAATGTATAGATTTGTTTTTATTTTGCAGGAATAGACAAAATGCCATTAAATAATAGTATTTAAATTGGGCACAATAACGTAGGGCCTAATTACAGTCTACTCATATTAATATGGCAATTGGGAACATGATGAGCACACCAACAGGTGTGTCTATACGCACTATACTTTCATGCAGAGATTAATATTGCTATTCACATGTTTTGCTACACGCACCATAACAGTGTTTTTGTATTTGTTCCAATTAAGTTATTATGTGGTCGAGCTGCCGACAAAAATTAAACTCTCTCCTAGATTCAGTTTTTCTAGGTCTCATGAATTATTATATACGGTGGAAAATAAAAAATATTGCCATTTGCACCGTTTTTGTTCATTTTATTATAGAGAGGTCAAGGTATGTGGGCCTACATTTCGATATCCTAAATTTGGGACGGTGAACCAAATGTGTTGATTATAAACAAACAAAAAGTTCAAAAGTGTCGACCCGGGCCAAAGATTATGCAAATTTTTAATTCTAGACAAATGGACTTTTCTCAATAAGCATTTAGAACTAGATATGCACAGGCACAAAAAAGGTGAGGCCTATTTAGATCTCGATCTATATACGTGTTTCAACGAGCATTTACATGTAGATCTAAGTAGGTACAATCAGTAAAAAAAAGATACAGAAAAAACTGCTAATAATGAATAGTACAAGTACATAAATGCCACGCATAAGGCGAGTGGTGAGTACAATACATAATAAAAAATGCTGTGACGAGGTTAATAGACTCTCAACGCCATGCCTCCTGATAAGAGCCTTGAATACATCATGGTCACGTGCGCCTTTCCCCGTTCCTGCTTCCCGCTGTTTGGGTTACACCGGGAGAGAAAGTTTACACCCACTACCCGTAATGAGCAGGGATCACATAAAACTTTCATCAGGGTTTCAAAGTACACAATCTGGATTTCAAAGATAGCATTTAGTATTGAGCAACGTTTAATGGTTTGAATTAAATTTGAAGCATTTCCAGATTTTACTGCCTTTTTAGGACCAGCTTGTCTTTACGCAACACGAAAAATAATTAATACGCCTCATATGCCTTGTTTTTTTTTTATAAAACAATCGTCTTTTTCGTCGCTTGCTACACTCGCTGAATTATTCGTCACGTGATGCACTGCCTTTTTTACTGTCCTTTGTGTATTTTTTTTCGATGCTTTCACTTACACAACACGCAATAGCGTATTCCATTCTCGTAGCCGCACCACATCCTTAATGGAAATTGTTTTCTGATAATGCAATTATGTATTCGCTCATCATATTTGGCAGTCTCTTGATTAAAATATCTTGAAATTGATGCTATCTATAATTTCTCTTTATAATACTGTGGCGTTGATGCGATAAAGTGAGGCGTTGTTACAGTTCAATTTGTTGAAAATAATTCACAATGACTTGGACACTCTATCTTGTCAACATGAACATTACAATAAATACTATAAATCCTTTTTTAGGAACGTAACAATTTGACCTTATTAATAAACACCTTGTCTGAGGGTTTATCAATACAAGTCAAAAAATTCAAAATTTATATTAATACTTAACAATCTATCTAAATGTATGTTGGGTTCAAACAACAGCTATATAACAGCGTCCAATGCAGCAAGATGTTACAACACGAGCATTAAGCGTAAGCACAAAGTATAAGAATTTCTCGCTCTACAAAACTGTTAACATTCCTTTATCGCGCTATGCTCTTATATACACAATATAAGTAGCGTAAACAATATACATACATTCGTTTTTCAGTTCGTTAAAAAATCATGGAAACGCCAATTTAAGATTAAATTGTTAGATTTTTTAAAAATTAGAAACCCACGCGCGTTCGGATTTGAATGCCTTTTATACCTGGGAAATTTTGCTTTCCTTTATTATGGTCTACTTTACTTTCCATTGATATCAACTTTTATATACACTTCCATCTTGTCTTTAAAACTAGCCCAATTTCAGTAAAACTAAATTACTACCATATTATTATGAAAATCCATATCTAGATACACTAGTTATTTAAGGTAAGCCCGAAAAATAATGTAACAATTTACCTTGACACAATCTTATATAACTCGACATTCTTATGAGATATGATAAAGTTTATTAATCCACATGAAAATGTGATGGATTTAGCAGCAACAGTGATAACCTGACATCCTATTTACACGAAAATATAAATGGGTCGTATCTGTTTTCTCTCTTATCCGCTCTGTCAACATCTCTCTCACTCTTACTCTCTCTCTCTCTCTCTCTCTCTCTCTCTCTCTCTCTCTCTCTCTCTCTCTCTCTCTCTCTCTCTCTCTCTCTCTCTCTCTCTCTCTTACTCTCTCTCTCGCTCTCTCACTTTCTCTCTCTTTCTCCCTCTTTCTATCCATCTATCTCTATCTCTCTCTTCCTATCTCATTTTCTATTGGATTGTTATCCTCTCTGTTTTTATTTTTAAGCAATTTTAAATAGCTATTTTGTCTTGTTTGTTTGTTTGTTTGTTTTTTGTTTTATTTTATAGATTTACATACAAAGGGAGACATGCTGGTGGTACATATTTAAATCCATTACCACTTAGCTATTTACATTTGGGGGGCGATAACACTTATTAAAACAGAGGTGGATTAAAACAGACCGGTGATAGATCCGCATAACCTCACACGCTGTACATCAATTGGAAAATACCACAAGAGGAGAGGTCGTTACTAGCTATAACACGCGCACCAAACCAGGTTCTTTTTTTACTGCAGAGGCGCCAGATAGCTGTGTGGATAGAGCTCTGGACTATAGTGAGCAGAATGTGTAGAGTTCGAATACTCATACATTATTCTTTTCCGTAGAAATGTATGATATTTCCGAAAGTTCAAAGACGAAAAAGTTATCATAACCATGTCAATGTCGAAAATAAAACTGTACTTTTTTTTAGCTTTATCTTCTGGTCCTGTAGTTGCTAATAACTGCTCATTCTCTATAGATTTTCAACTTTCATGAAATGTGTTTACTTTATAGGATCTGGTAATATTCAGAGCATTAAGAATAAATAAACATAATCTAAGATGATCATCTTTACCAGTTGCACTTATATGTTTGGGTAGACATAATTTCAAGCAGGTAATTTTAGAAGAAACGAAGAGATAAAACACTCAAAGGAACACAAACCTGATTAGTCGAAAATTGAAAAATAGTGATATGGAATGATTGAAGACCTATCCAATTAATTCATTTAAGTAGCTTATTATTTCATCAGTTGAATTTTGATTGTTTTTTGTTGATCGCTGTTGTTGTTGTTTTTCTGTGATAGATAACAATTTTATCTAACTGTCTTCATAAATTATACTAGATTACCTGATTGATGGAGTTTTTTTCCGTTCCAATTTAGTTTTAACCAAATTGTGTGTAGGAGCCATTATTTATTTTCAAAGGCTGATTCCAATTATTAAAAAAACTTGTTTGCGCAACATCAACAAATGAACCATTTAGACCACAATACTATTACTAACCAGTTTACAAGAACCTCTAGCGTCGACACTATTCTTGAGAGCTCGGGGTGGCATAAAAAGTATTTCTTTGTAAAGATGCGGATTGTCTCGGTCTGAGCCCTGATTTCCCTTCTGATCCTCTCGCCTACTCACAAGATTAGAGTGTGGTAGGGGATGTTTGTGGACAAAGGGGTGAGTTTTGGACTAATGTCAGGAGAAAGAACGTGCTGTGAAATCAGGATAAGATTGGAATTGTAACCACAAGACGGGGGGGAGAGAGAGAGAGAGAGAGAGAGAGAGAGAAGGAGGGAGGGAGACAGCTAGAGATAATAAATAGAGAGAGAGAGAGAGAGAGAGAGAGAGAGAGAGAGAGAGAGGGAGGGGGGGGGGGAGCGAATGCAATGATTATAACAGGATGTTAGGAGAGGTCCATAATTTAAAAAAAACACCATGAACTTCCTTTATTCACAACAGGGGTTATGAGGTTTGGAGAACTTGCGGTCAAGTACTATGCTGCCATGGTGAACAGATTTTCCGCATGGACGAACAATTATTGAGCAATTGAGAGAAAATACAGGCGGAGAGCCGTCATGGGCCCTTTCAACCGCAGCTTTAACCACCTCCAGCGGTTGAGCAACAGGGGCTAACGGCACGAAGTGGTTGTAGCATGTGTGACGACCCAGTTGCGATGCAAAATTTAAAAAACAATTCTGAGACAGCTCCCAGAAGCTTATAGAGCTTCCTCTCGTCACTACTTTATAGAACAGCTGGGTTCCACCTATCTCCACAACCTCCTTTTTAATTTTTTTTATTTCAAAATAAGAAAACAATAAAAGAAGAAAAATAAATTGTTTTACTTCATTAGAAGAAAAATAATTTAAACATAGGCCCATCATATACCTATAGAATTAGAAAAGAAAGTCACTAAAATGTGTATGATACCAAAATAAGTCTTCGTTTTTTGGAGGATCGCTTTATGCCTCAGGTTCCTTGATGATTATTTACGCAACCTCCTGATCATGACAAGGCTTTATACAATACAATAAAGCCATGTTTATTCCACATTTTCGCAAGTGAGTAGTTACAGGCATAGGGTGGGGTGGAATTTTAAAAGGGTATATAGGTTTATTGTATGATTGAAAGTTGTATCTACTCTGACGGTGTTAGTTCCTTTACGTGGAACTCGTAACGTGATAAGTCTTTTTAGAGTCACATTTTTTTTTTCAAGTCTTCTATTTAATTTATAATCTCGTTTCTTTTACACACACACACACACACACATAATATAACTTCAGTGTTCTATAAGTAACATGAAATACACGTTTTCCCCCTTTTTTCATTGCCTGTTTTTCTATATCTCTGTCTGTCTCTCTGTCTGTCTATCTGTTTGTATAAATGTCTGTCTGTCTATCTGTCTTTATCCCAATCTCTCTGTCTGTTATCTCTCTCTTTCTCTCTCTGTCTGTTATCTCTCTCTCACTCTCTATCTGTCTATCTATCTATCTATCTATCTATATCTTTTCTCTCTCTCTTTCTCTCTCTCTCTCTCTCTTTCTCTCTCTCTCTCTCTCTCTCTCTCATTCTCTGTTTCTCTCTCTCTCTGTATCTATCTATCTATCTATCTATCTACTCCCTTTTCTTTCCCTACTTTTATCTCTGGTCCGTCCTCACCCTGCCATTATTCCATGTCCAAGCTGCCTATATGTACCAATTGAGAGGTTAAGATCTCTTCTTTCCGATATGAGAGTGAAGACATTGAAGCGCCAGCTGCAAGAGTCTGATTGATATCTGAGACGAACATTCAATTTAAAAATAAAGGCGTAATCGATTCTCATATCACCTTATTTTTATATGTAAACCTCGAAAAAATGCACACAAAAAAGCCTTCAGGTGAAATATATAAAGGTTTTTGAAAACGATCTGGTTTCTATCTAGATGTTTTTGGTCTCTCTTTTTCTGAAAGCCGAAATTCCTTCTCAAAAAAGTCTGTGTCAAGTAATCGGATCTCGATAATTGATCTCGATCACTATCGTAAGAGCGTGTTCCCTGCTGTGTCTTTATGTGCGTAAAAAGAACTTTTAGAACCGACTGTTATTGGGTGACAGTTGCTTTGCACGATGATTGGTGCCTGGGTACTCTGAAATAACTGATAAAGGAATCTTTGCCAACAATAGTTTGTCTGGGCTCTGCCAATAGGGCAATAAGTAATCTTTAAAAACATTGTTAAGGATGATTACGTAAAGATATTAGGTTCCTATTGTCAATATTAGGTCAAATAGTTTCACGTCTATTATCCAACCCCAGTGAACGCTGCCACTAGGTTAGTAGAGTGTTGTCTTCGAGATAATCATTGTCTCTCCAGCATAGGGTACAAACTGGCTTAAGTGGTAGAGCGCTGATCTCCCAATTGGAAGGTCCGTGGCTCGACAGCCACATATGGTCTCAAATTGTACAGATTGGTCAGTGTCACTATAATGTGATCGGCTGAGACAGGAGTCGTGGTATTCCCTACTGTCTCTGTATGACAGCACGTAAAATAATTAATGTCAGACGTTAGACTTGGGATCCGTCCATAATTTACCTTAATAGTGTTATTGTGGTAAAAGGACAAACGAAGTCAGAAACAAACAAGTTTTTTTCAGCACAAATGAGTACTGGGACTTTTCATGACACACGATTCTCGACCCACTAGAAGATAGGGCGAGTAGTGCGTTCGGTAGATCGCGCTACTTCAAACTGGGAACTTTCCGGTTCGGATCCCGATAAAGTCGCCTTTCTTTTTACTGATTGGATCACGCTGGTAGAGGTCTTGGTATTCCCGCTCTCTTCTGTTTGCTAGTACCTAGAATTGTTAGTCTTGGAATCCGTTCACTAGATGACCTTGCTGTCGGCATTAATCGTTCAGAAATAAATCCTGACACGCAAACGAAGGGAATTATTCTCAACAAGAAAGCATAGAATCAAGACCTCTTGCACAATTCTAGTGAAGGGCTGACAATGCAAAGTCACCCATGAGACACAACCTGTTTATTTTCATTTTGAATGCGATTGTCTATAGTTTTGCACTGTTGGGCGTGCACCGCCAAAAAAAAAAACAGTCTCGATGTAATTAAAACAAACACTTCGCGATCTAGAAACGTCGCCAAAAAGAAGTAGATCTATATTAAAAAATCTCAGACAATCGACTTGAAATGCGCTCATGTCAGTTTCAGCTATGCTTCAGCGCTTTCGAACAACTTGAAAACTTTCAATTATTTATCGTACCGTTGCGCTGGCTCCAGAGAGATTTCTTAGGTTGCGATAAGTCTCGTCTGTAATAATAAAAAAATTATATTAAAAAAAAACAGTAGATCAATATAAACCGTTAGCATAACGATCTTTCTTTATCCAATCTCAATACATACACTGAAAAAAGTTACCCTACTATTAGACATACCATTCATAGCCGTGTTTCATTATGCTTCAAAAAATCTGGTATTGCTCATTAAACTTTCTATGAATTTTCTCTAACTATTTGAGGAGCGAGGTTTAGACAAATTGAGAAACAGGAAGGAGAAATTTGTCAACATAAACCTTGTTGTGAGGGATAAAACTATACGCGACACTTTGATGAAAGCATAAAGAGCATATTGTTTGTACGCAGCAAGCTGTATTGGTACTCTAATTTGTTTTATTGTTTTGCCAGAAGTGTCAAGTCATACATTCGCTGCGCAGTCCTGCTCTGCTCTTGTTTGTCGTAAACTCTCAGAATATAATTATTTTGCTAAAACGATAATGTGCAGTTACGAAATAAGCGTGATGATTAAACTCACACTACAACATTATTATATATCATTATTTAGGACCGAAAATTAAAGTTACATTAGACAGAATTCAAGAGAGCGCTTTTCGTTCACTTTAATTGATACCATAATTATTTCGCACCTTTCATCCGCGTTTTCGTAAAGAACACCTGAATATTTTCTCTCTAGAGAATAATATGTAACAGATTTGCTGGTGAGGTGGTAATCTGTTAGGCTCTGTTTGTCTAGGGGTATTAAAAATATTCACAGCCAATCACACGACTCGTCCGTAGAAAATAAATCCGAAGTCCGCAAGTAACAATTTCAAACTGTTTAATCCAACAAAAGGGCTATACTCTACAATGTTTGTAGGACGGCTCAATAGTACAATTACTAGACTCTGGAAACAATGTTGACTCTATAAATGTTGACTCTTCACTCTTTCTAATTAAGATTCTTATTTATACACAATTTCGTCGAATCATCCAGAACAAGAATTACGTAAATCATAAGAGAATATTCTCGGTACATCTCTTTAGCAATTAACAACCAATCAGAACAAAGGTAAACAAGAGGTGACGAGGTGATTACTATTCTAGAACTAGCCGGAGGTTTCGAGAAGGGCTGTGTTCAGTAAGCAAAACTCACAATCAAATTCTTAGGCTTGAACTACAATCGTTATGCAAACAAACAAGATAATGTACATACATCTAGTCAATCCGCTACCCAAAAGTTACGTACCTAAAAAGGGTGAGGAAATGAATAGATCAACTTATAGTACAATGCGTTACACATCCCCCCACTTAAAATAATTTTTCCTAAAAATTGATTATCACATCCAAAGCATTGTATATTGCCTTCCACTTGATACAAAAGTATGCTTAGCGGGGATAACAAAATGTATCCGAATTTGAGACGTGTAGTTTTTTTCCATTGAACCTTCATTTTGGTTGAAGTCAATGTCAGATTCACAATGTATACAGAGCTCTTTTCCACAGGATAGCTGGACATGGCTTAGGAACCTCAGAGTTCCCCAAGTTATAATTCCAAACTAAAAAGGTAAATATAACTTTGGTACTCTAAAGTGCCGAACGGGTTTTCCGTGCAGGTGGTACTAATGGTAAAGATCAACAAATTGAATCCTCAGGGCGGCCCTCGCTCTGAGATTTGTAGAATGTAACATGCGCCAGTTGCATCGTGTTGCAGGGTATCTAGATGGACTGTACGAGTCATAAAATGAATTGGCGCGAATAGACATAGATATCTATACTATATCTATGTAGAATGTAACATGCGCCAGTAGCATCATATTGCCAAGGGTCTCTGAAAGATGCACTGTACAAGTCTTCAAAGGAATTGGCGGGAGTAGACATAAATACCAATACCTGTAACTGAGCCCCTGTGTCCCCTCTTTATAAAAGGCGAAGAGGTTCACCAAATAGACACTGTAACAGATTTGCTGGTGATGATGGTGATCTGTTAGGCTCTGTTTGTCTAGGGGTATTAAAAATATAAGCTGCCAATCACACGACTCGTCCGTAGAAAATAAATCCGAAGTCCGCAAGTAACAATTTCAAACTGTTTAATCCAACAAAAGGGCTATACTCTACAATGTTTGTAGGACGGCTCAATAGTACAATTACTAGACTCTGGAAACAATGTTGACTCTATAAATGTTGACTCTTGACTCTTCCTAAATCTAATTAAGATTCTTATTTATACAAAATTTCGTCGAATCATCCAGAACAAGAATTACGTAAATCATAAGAGAATATTCTCGGTACATCTCTTTAGCAATTAACAACCAATCAGAACAAAGGTAAACAAGAGGTGACGAGGTGATTACTATTCTAGAACTAGCCGGAGGTTTCGAGAAGGGCTGTGTTCAGTAAGCAAAACTCACAATCAAATTCTTAGGCTTGAAATACAATCGTTATGCAAACAAACAAGATAATGTACATACATCTAGTCAATCCGCTACCCAAAAGTTACGCACCTAAAAAGGGTGAGGAAATGAATAGATCAACTTATTGTACAATGCGTTACACACTTAACCGAAAATTAAAGTTACATTAGACAGAATTCAAGAGAGCGCTTTTCGTTCACTTTAATTGATACCATAATTATTTCGCACCTTTCATCCGCGTTTTCGTAAAACGACCACACGGTAGATCGGGGTCGTAAACTTACTTCCGCTTAGTACTTAGTACCCATTACATCTTGTTTATAAACGCCGCCCCCACTCTTGCTGCCATCTAAATTAAATTCGATAATATAGTTGAATATCTATTTTGATCCATTTCGTGTACATCTTAGCGTGTGTTTTTCGGGCATAACTTTTAAAAAGGACTTGTTTGTATGAAATTTCTGACACGAAGATTTTATCGCATCGTTTTGCAAAGCTCCCGCCACTTGCTAGAGAGACGCTGCACCGCAACCATGGTGTTGGCCTCTCAATGTAAAAACAAGTCAACGTCGTTACCCGCTGCTCTAACTGTGACTGAAGCGCGAAAGAGTCGATTAATTTACATAATTACTTGATAATCTTTATTTGGGTTTGATGTCTCATTTGGGTAAAGTTTCGCTTCGGTTAACATTCGTTGTTATTATTTGAATCCGTGTGCGTCACTCCTGAGTTTTGTTGGTGCATTTCAGTCATAGTTCGTTGGCAAGAAGGTAGTAGTAAAAGTTATCGTATGCCCTCACTATCGATATTAAATAAGGAAATAATCCCAATGGGATATATCCTCACGTTTTACGACTAAAACCTGACAGGATTGGGCTCTAACTCACCATAATAATCAGAACAGTAGGCCTAGTATTTGAAGAAGTATTTTTAGTGTGTGCATGCCTATGTCAATCCTACATACATTGTGCAAGAAACGAATTGAACTATAGAAATGATCATACTTCTATAAAATAATAGATTGTTGGTGTTGTTGTTGTTTTTTCAGATATTGTGTAACTACATTTACGGTCGCCTATTACGGGACCATGAACAAGATGTTTTATTATATATTTTAATTTCTACTGATGGATCCTCTGAGTATTTAAAACACTAAACTTCTTATCAATAAATAAAAGTAATCAGATTAGTTTGCGAACTATTAAGTAAGTCCTACTAGAAACCCTATTTGTTGTGAGATATAATTATGTAATTTAGCCAAAAGCCACTGATTACCCATCAACGTAATAACAAAAATATTGATACCGGAACGCCTATTTCGGATTTCAATAATGTGAGAGCTCTGAGGTTTGAATATATTCCTGTCTGTTCAATTTTTTCCTCAATCTTTAGGTGTGCCCATATAAATCAACTTCTCAAACAGGTTAATGGAACAGGGGTATAATATTCTCTTAATTTAATGATTTATTGTTTGTTTCTTTTGTTTTGTTTAGAGGGGGTGTTGGTTTATTATGTGGCGTTGTCGTTTCCTTTGCTTGTTTCTTTTTTAAATTGGTAATTGGGCGGATCTGAGCACACTTTATTCACGAGATCAAGTTTTAAACAAAGTTTATTTAAAAAAATCTAGAGCTAGAGAGTGGTAAAAGCAATACACGTACATGTAATTAGTTTACGATTTATTAGGACTAATTCGCTTGGCTGATTGAGAATGGCCCAAAAAAGAAGAAAGGTCGTGTTATTTATCTGTAAAATACAAACCTGTTATGAATATTGATGTGCAAAAAACAACTAATAAATAGTGTTAAAAGAGAATAATTATATATTTATTCATTTTGTAGAGAAACGGTATATTCTATAAATAATATGAATTTAATGTTATTGTACGCGGTAGTTTCGATTACTGTCGGTAAATTACATTAATACAAAATGTTGCTGTTGTTTAGATCGATTTAAGATCTTTATATACTGTCAAGTATTTATTTAGATATGGACGTTCTTCAGTTGTATTCTTAATCCTCATACATGGTGTTATTAATATAGGTAAATTATTGCGTTTTTACAAATGATTTCTAGTTTGCATTGTTTTGTAAATGTTTGCAAGATAGTATGTCCGAGTCTACGTGAATTATATTTAACAAATTGATGAAACAGAGACGCTTTATCGAGTCAACTACATTAATTTATTTTATGATTAAGATCAATTAAACCATTGTGGTTGGAGAAATAAAATAGGATCAATCTCATTACTGACTGGTTGAGTATATGCAAGGTCAATATACGCCTGTCAGCTGTTTGGTCATCCTGAAATGAGAGCGTACATGTATAGAGAAATTTCTAGTGTGTGAGAAATGTTAAAATGTCAAGTTGTTTGCCGTCACATTTATGTTCAGAAATAAATTTACCAGTGAAATCGTCAGAACACCTCATTGTGATCATGAAACAAACAAAGGCTAATAGCTTGGCTCACTAGAGAGATCACTCACCCCATGTTATTTTTTGCTTCGGCTAAAACATATAGACGAAAACCCAAGTCGACTTCCATTGGCACGATCATGCTAGAGTGTCACTAGAGAAACCAAGCAAATTATAATGTGAAACACTATTTGAAAAGTTCGCTTATACTGACAGAGGCAACTTTTTAAGGATCAATACGCAGTTTCTCGATCACATTGTGATTCACCCATGGATAACCTTTGTGCACCTTCTACGTTCTAAGATCTGTTACTACAGTACTGGCAGTATACATTGGAAAGCACTGATGCGGGCTTGGACAGGGCGACTTAACAGTCAGCATTGTTTTACAGATCTACGTGTCAGGCAGTTAACGACAGGGGGGGGAGAGAAGCATTCTATCTACCCGTCATTCACATCTCAAATGGACCAGACCACACTAGGTTTTATACCTGAAACCATGGACGGCAAGAATGCACGTTTTCGTCAAAGCTTTTATTAATTCATTTAGGTACTGTACAATTATGTAAAATAACAATTTACTCAAAGTATTATCGCTTAAAGTAATTATAAAACAGTGTTTGTTACCGTTGAAATATTGAGCATAGCAGAGGAGTTTGAAAACACTAATATACCTTTAAGCTTTACACGGTAATTTCGACAAAGGCTCTAACTAATTTCTTAGGCCATATTGATTTTGGTCTTCCAGCTGTGAAGCCCCCGGAATCGTGCATACAATATGATCGATGCTTGGTAGGCCTGGATGCTTCCAACAGATTCTGACAAGTGTTTCACAATGTATGCGGTGTGGTTCCCTGTAGTGCTGTCTATCTGTAAGCAATCTGTGTCTGGGTATAGAAATTAGCTCTTCCAGGGGAAAAGGATCAATTGAATTGGATTAACTTCCTTAAAAGGAAAGCGTTGGATTTAGGACACTTAATTTAGTATAGCATGTGAGGATCGAACAAATGTAGGGTGCACGTGTTTGATCCTGAATAATTCAAATCATGAACTCTAAGAAAATCAATGGGAAAAACTCACCATCGACCTGGATATGTGAAAAGTTTGCCAAACGTTCTCAAATATAGCTGTTGCTTAGCTCAAAAAAAGTTTGGCGCAACCATTTGTAAATGTTTTACACATTTTAAAGTGCGAGCGGATGAAGCCAAGCCACCATACTCGTTTTTGGCAAGCTATACTCTCTATTTAAAATTATTTTACCTTGACACCTCTACCTTCACTTTCTGAAGTCTACTGAACAGACATCGGCGCAGCTGGTGGGTGTTTTCACTTCACAGTAAATCTATAGTGAAAGAAAAAGTACTGTAGTCATGTAAGTTGTAAATAAGAGAGGCTATTCAGCCCATGAGTTATCGTCGTTTTTTGTTCACAACCATTAGGCCCAACAGCGATTACGTCTCTCTAGGGCAGACGCATCTTTGTCCTCATAAAATAGGATTATTCTTATAGTTAAGAAAGCACAACGTTGATCATAGTAGACTGTGATCGAGACAAAAAAAAGTCTATAAGAGATGGGGAAAGGGCGAGGGGGTAAAGACGCAGCTACCAAACTAATCGAGTAAGAACGAAAGAAGAAGGATAAAAAAGAGGTTGATTTAGTGATGGAGACACACAGGGAGCAAAAAGAGTGAGTGTGTGTGAGAGAGAGAGAGAGAGAGAGAGAGAGAGAGAGAGAGAGAGATGGACATTTAAAACAGTCTGTAGGGATAGACAGACACATACATGCGGGGCGTACAGTTTATATTTTAACCATCAGTAAAGTATACTGATAAAAAGGGAAAGGAACAACCAAATTAGGGAGTATAAAAACGGATTAACTTATTTCGATCGAAGTATACAAAATACGTTGGAGGAAGGCTTACAAGCAGAAGAAAACAACTCTTATGTTGTAGAAGATTGGGTCTGTAGTTCGGACAGATTGTGTGGGCTTAGACAACAAAGAGAAAGTTTTCATAGCACTGAGAGAGAAAGTGTTCGAAATAAAGTAAGTAGTGGGGCTATAGTATTGGAATTAAATGGATTAGGAGAGAACAAAGAGATAGGGTGGTATAGGGTGTTCAGATACACTTGGGTTTTGTAGTAACCTATTATAATTTTGAAATAATCTATATTTGCTTCTCGATTTATCATTAATAAGTATGTCTAAATGGACAAAGATTGATTCCACTGATAAAAAAAAGCTACTGGTATTAGTCTCCTTTTATGGGTATTCATTTTTGTCATCAATCATTGATAGTAACTTTTTTAAAGCACTTAGATCATCTGTCTTACTTGTCAAATACATTTTATATTCATTCGCCTTTTCTGCGTTCTGCAAGCTATTCTTAGAAAGCCGAAGGTAGGGGCACGCTGGGTTAGGGTTTTAGGAAATCCGAGAATCGCTCCTAGAAAAGAAGCATGTACGCAAGAATAAAACCGTGAGCAGATGGGATGCTACCATGTTAGCGAGAGGGCGTTACTATTTATTAGGAATAAAGACAAGACGAATATGATACGGGCAAAGTATTATGCTCGCACGTGGAGTTCAGATTCTTTATTGAGGAGGATTATACGATATCTGAAAAATCAGCTATTTTTTCCTGTTCGTTGTTATGCCTTTTCTAAAACAGGATGAATCCCAACAGGGTTTTTACCATGTCTTCCATTTTCATAATAACGAGCCAAAATAATAAACTCTTTGCTGCAGAATGTTGATAATTATTTTGATTGAATAAAATTTTATTCAGAAAAGTAGACAAATGGTCCATACATCAAACATAGTAACAAAAGGCAAATCTAGTCATTGCTATAGAGCTTACATAAAGAAAATTTCACAAGATCCAGTCGTTATGGTACAGGATGGAACACGAAATACGTAATTGTACATAATATTGCAATGGTTAATGAAAGAACTTTATATTGTTTCCAATAATTAAACATTTAATAAATTGCATGAACTATATTTGAAGAAAAAAAACAATCATGAACGTGAACATGCATCTAACATTATTTTTGTTAGATATATATATATATATACATTACTTCATATGGGGTTGGTTTTAAATGTCTCTGGATGAAGGGGGGAAAAAAACAGAACCGCTATGACCTTCAACAGAAATGGCTGTAATTGTGTCATATTTCAATACGCCACGGGATATAACTATTTTTATAAAGAGGTCAGCATTTCACTTAATTTTAGCATGATTTATAAACCTATATGTTTCTATAAATAATATGGTATAGTTTACTAAAACGAAAAACAGACGGTTAATTAAAAAATGGAAAGGATGATTACATAACAGGCACTCGTTTTACAGAGTTCTTTTACATAACCAATCAATCTTAAAATTGAAGCAAAAAAAACATCACACTCAGCAAAGTTATCGTATATTTTTCAGCCTAACAATTTCATAAAAATAAAATTGTTTGTTCTCTACCCATTATTATGCGCATCGGTTTTTATTTGAATCAAAGCGTAAACAGGCTTTAACCATAGACTCGATTCCTCCTAAACATAAAATGAAGTTTGACTCAGCTTTTCTAGAACTCATGAGCGTGATCCTTGTATATATGGACTAAAAACTACAGTCTTTATTGGATATGATAACCGTTTGATGCAATAAATGGTCATAACTGTCAATTGTTTCCTCATATAATAATTATTAAAAAGAGCATAATATGCTAATTTTGCAAATGAAAAAGTATGATTTGCAAATAATATAAATGAACTTTCGTTTTCCATTACTTATGGCGAAAGTTTCCCTCCTCACCCGCTTTTATGTTACCGGAGATTTGATGTGTAGCTTTCTCCCATCTCAGCAGCTGACACTCCTGGTATCCCATAATTATTCTCTTTTTTACACATGAGATATTGATGGAAATGGTTCTTTGTCATTTTAATAAGCTTACATAATTAACCTATACGTTGCTATTATTATGTACATTTTTCACTTGGTTAGGAAAGGGTAATTGTTTTATATTTAGAAGTGAGTTAAATGATAATTTATGCTACGCGTTCGATAAAAATAAGAGGCTAAGTCATCGAAGAAAAAATATTATTTACATTGAAAACAAAGGTATTGAACCTCATTTGCCCTTTGTAGGTTGAACAAAAAGGACTTTTTTTAAATGTTCTAAGTTATGATAATACTTTAATATAGGTAAATGTCTGTGACCCACTCTTCTGCAAGACGAATGCCTCCACTTGGCGTATGGTCTTGGACAAATACAATAGAACTTAAACGGTTTTGGATCAATTCGGTGACTTGTACTTGAACAGAGCTAGGGACAGTTTTAGTCACAGGGGAAGGGGGCTGTTTAACTTCAAAGCATCGTTTTATAAATTTTCTCAGCGTACCCAAAAGAGTGTACTCGTTTATAGCATACTCCTTGCCCGCTTTACATCTTTGTTGCTGTTGCTGCTGCTGTTGTTGCTGCTATTGTTGCTGTTGCTGCTGCTGTACTTATTATAATCTGAATAACTATGTAAAACATTGACATCAGAAAAGAGAGTGCTTTTAAATTTTCTTGTCCCTTTGAATAAAACACAATATGCTTTCAAAAAATATTATAAAAACTACATACATATGAAGTTTTGCGAACTAATAAATCCAAACGTCAAAGTGCTGTCAATGCTATAAAATGAAGTTAAACTCTCTTGTTCTGGCTTATGAATGTTTGGTAAATTAAAAATATGCTGGTTGCGTATTTTCTTATTGTGGCGTAAGATATCTTAAATCAATATTAAGGAAAACAAAATAATAATTCTTTTGTAAAGAGTATGTGAATGGACATTTAAGATCTAGCATTATAAACTACAACATTTAGTTATCTGGGGTAATAACTTGGGCTAAAACATAAGTTGCGTAGGTCGGTGTGCCGGGCCCGCCCTTCTACAAAAAGGGTTAAGGCTAAAGAAAAAAATGGGGAAAAGGGAAAGGGGAAAGGATTAAAAACTTGTAGTAAAAATAGTAGTATGCCTGCAGTTAAAAGAAACACGGCAGTCAAACTAAACTTCAAAAAATTATAAGCTGTCAGAAATTAGGTTTTCATTCCTTAAAATATGAATTTATGACAGTCGCTTGAAAATCATATGACTTAAGGGTTTGTCTTATTTTATGCATATTATACACGAATGAAACTAAATTATACCTGAACAAAAGAACGTTCTGATAAAATAAAGTTAAAAAAGCAGATATTTTCATAAACAGTTCGCACTTACTTTTTGGCTAGTTGAAATAAGGTGATTCGTTTATGAAAAACTAGGTAGATGCCACCGTATGTGCGCCCCATTTATTTACTAAAAAATAGCTGTGAGAAAAATTATTAATTCTCAATTTTATACATTAAGGTTTCGTTTCTTTACAATAGTTTTCGTGTTGTTGTTTTTTGACTTGTTTTGATGTTGTTGGTTGTTTATTTGTTTGTTTGTTTTGTGTGTGTGTGTGTGTGTAAAAAGTCTAGATTTTTTCTTCGATTGAACCTCCGATAAGCGATAGTGGGTGTACTGGGAATAGAGGGGGTGGGGTGCAGACAGTGAGGGGACGAGGGAACTTGCCTTGTTTATGAGCGCCGTATTACCCTTTTAAGTGAGGAAGATTGCCCCAGGAACTGCAACTTACAGCGAGCAATCAATAGCAGCGTCCTCTCAACCTCTCTCTCTCTCTCTCTCTCTCTCTCTCTCTCTCTCTCTCTCTCTCTCTCTCTCTCTCTCTCGACTTCACTGCCCTTATCGGGACCAAGAGACTTACTGGATCTTGCCCTGGGTTTTGTCCTGCCACTATCTTTCGGTTCTTCTCCTTAACAAGATCCGAACGGTTAAGGAAGAATTGTTGCATTCATTTTTATTGTCGCGTCGACATATTTCTTTGTTTCATTTAGTTTTTCGACTACTACGTATCGGCAGTAAAATATTTGTATTATTCTGAAGATCTCAGAAAGGTTACTAGAAAAGGTTTATAATTAAATTTTTCATGATGATCATGCAGCTATCCCGGTATCTTTTAAACTTTCCTTAGATAAAAATACAAATAATTTATTTAAAATATGTTTTATTACTTTTCAATATTTCTTTTCATTGAAATTTTAGAAAAATGTTAAAAATATAATAAACGTTCCCATAATTTAACTGATTCAGAGCTTAACACTAACCCAAGAAAATAATTATTTTGATCTGTACTACTAACCAAATTTTGGAGAAGTTGAAATAACATATAATATATTGATATAACAAAAAATGTAATGGGAGTCAATTGACTTATTTTCTCTTCTATATTTGAACATTTCTTATGGTAGGCCCTCAAATTGTCAAACGAGTTGCCCTCTTTTTTCCAGTCAGCAAAAAATGTTGTCCTAAATCAAGTTAAAGAGAAATTCTTAATTTAGAATGGTTACAGTGTCGGTGCCTTTTGCTCACATAATTACCTGAGGGATAGATAACATTTTTGCAGATAATTATATGACTCAGTTACTATAACATATTTTCTCTCAATCCTTTTTTTAATATAGTCTTTGTCTGACAAGGAGAGAAAGAGAAGCAGTCAGTGAGTGAATGAATGGAATGGAGAATAGGAGCATCCTTTGGGTTTGCTTTTAAAATGGAAAACGAAGGGGACGTGAAAATGTCTCTTTAAAAATTCTCTTCCCAATGTTAATTGCATCAAATCGCCAATATCCTGTTCGGGCACTACTTCATGAGTAGAGAATGCATATTCATCATTTACTTACCACCATAATTGTGTTGAAACAAAGCTCATTTGTACTTTCCTTCTGCTCAGCGTATAGGATTGACAGCTTTGTTTCTTTTTCGGTGGGGGTTTTTGTTGTTGTTTCTATGTTGTTGTTGTTGTTGTTGTTGTTGTTGTTGTTGTTGTTGTTGTTGTTGTTGTTGTTGTTGTTGTTGTTGTTGTTGTTTGAGGGGGAGGGTTACGGGCAATTTCTGTTGGGGTTTTTTTTTTGTATTGAAGGAAAAACTGTTAAAAGTGTGTTTTTAAACCTAATATTTGTCCTACTGCTTAGTTGAACCACACTCTTCATAACAATCGTTTAAAAGTAGTACTTTATTTCAAGTATAACTAGCTCAGAGTGATATAATAGCAGCGCCTGTTTGAAAAAGAAAGTAACAATTACAGTCAATGTCTTAAAGACAAAGAATGATAAGATATTTTAATTGAAGCCCAGAGTAGTAATAGCTTTCACCAATATTATGTTGAAAAAAAATCTCCTTCAATAAGTTACAAATGAAGCAAGCAAAACTACAAGGTACATGACGTAAACCAAGACTTCTGTTAAGGCAGCTTCTGAGGGGTCTACTATAATGTTTTAAATTTATCTGGCGCATGTTGTCTAAAAAGCTTCTGTAGTGCTGTACCACACAGCATACCAGCTATGGTTGTTGGTGTGAATTCTTCATTGAGGGGGAGTCGGAGGACGCTGTACTGGTCTGTAGCAAATGTGATTGCGCATAAATGTATTCCTTTTTGCAAAGACAGGAGTCATGTTTAGTTGTTTACAAGTAGACATGCCAAGTATTTTTATGGTATTCCTGAATATAACTTTTCATTTCCGTGCTTTGTGTTATCTTTTAAAGACTAGGGGCCGTGAGTACAAAGTTTTTGGTAAACTTACCATTCGTCTTTACATAATTATGCGAAAAAAGGCGTGCGACCCTAGAACCTAATCACACGACTAAGTATTACATTACCGATTTTTTGGCGAGCCCTTACCTGATAATGAGTTCACTAAAACTTAGAGTAGAGCTCATGACTTCTAAGTTACATGACTCTTGGTGTGCCCATGTCTTCTAAGTTACATGACTCTTGGTGTGCTCATGACTTCTAAGTTACATGACTCTTTGTGAGTTTATGACTTCTAAATTACTTGGAACTCTTGGTGAGCACATGACTTATACGTTACATATTATAACTCTTGGTGAGCTCATGACTTCTAAGTTACATATAACTATTGGTGTGCTCGTTACATATAAATGTTTTCATAATATTTGAAAATCTTAATCTATGAAAGTTGAGTGTTGCATTAAAGCCTCAACAAAATACAAAGATAAGATATTTTATAAAGAGGTTAATGTATCAAAATAATTATTTCATGCCCTTTTTACAAATACATGGAAACCCGGTACATAAATGTTGTTATAGAGCGTATCTAGAGGTGGGTAAAGAGAAGAAGAAAAGGAAGGGGACAGAGAGACAGAGAGACTCAGAGACAGAGAGACAGAGACAGACAGGTAGACAGATCCACTTCGATTTTTGGTGAATTTTGGCCAGCCTGATCAATATGTGGCAAAGCAATGCAATAATGTTCGCGTTTAATATCCCTAAAGCTTTATACCTTAGCCAACGAGTCGTAACATTATCATTTAATAAAGATAAAGTATCGGAAATCGAAAGATTCATATGCAGCCAAATTAATAATGTTCAGTGAAGAAACTCATGTTGTGAGCGATACATTTTATCATGTGGTCTCTTATGATCTTTTTTCTCGCAAGACCAATACACGTACTCCTGAAGGCATAACAAGAGAGTGTGATACTAAATCTATCACCATTCTGGCTTGTCGGTATTGTCTGGTGTAGCTTCCCAATCTGTCCAAAGAACTTTCTGTCTCAAGTGAACTTTCCTTCCTCGCTGGGCCTCCTTTGTAGCCAGTCGCTGATATCATCCATCCACCTTCTGGCCTATATTCGCTTTGCCCCTAGCTTTTCATTCCAGGATGATAATGTTTTTTTAATACTAATCACCCTACATTTGTTTAATTCGCTTTGGTCATTATCACAGCGGCAGTTCAGTCTGGCTGTGACAAAGCTATTGACATAATTCACAAAAGAACGCATCTTGCACGGATATCCATTCAGATGGACAAACTGAAGGAACAATTGTCGGGAAGTTATATGGACTGGCAAATTTTAGCGAATTTTCCGGTATGGGCCGGCTTTTAAATACAACCAGGAAAATAAAACTGCGACCAGACACTGTGACCTATTTAGCCTGCGTAGAAAATTAAGAGAAAAGTTCACACTTTAAAAAAAGGAAGATCTGAATATTTAAATTTCTTTGATTTGTATTGAGTAATTTAAGGAGTGCGATTCTCCAGATAATGCAATGCTATTTAGAATATCAGTCCCAGGTGGGCTGTGGGAACGCCAATCCACAATTTCTGGGCCTATTTTCCACAGGGAACGAAAGATAATAGGCGTCAGAACTATCAGCCCACACAGCCATCTAGGGCCAGATGGATTTGGAGTAGGGGGAAATAACAATTACCTCAGAACATTGGAAGCTGAGTCGGCTGAACAGCGAAGATTATAAACAAGAACCCATTCAAACCGGGTTCGAATCCCAAGTGTAACCAGACAAACAAAATAACAGAAGAGCATCTAAAACCTCGATCTATCTACAGTGTCAGAATTGTAGTGTGGAAAACAAGGAAGGTGACGGATGTGTTGTTGTTTGTTTTTTGTTACGATAATTATATTATAAAACGGGTACTTATTGGTTAAAAAAATAAAGTTATCAGTAACTTTAGAATAATTTGATTTATTCCAGGGAGGGATTAAAATGATAGTCTATAACGCAAAATCTCCTGGTTAATCCTAATATCCCCATTGTGCCTGTTTTGTCAAATACTGAACCGATGTAAAATGTTGTCAACATGAACGGATAGATCTAACAAAATTAAAGTACTTGAGGATTTTGTTGAAGAGCTGAATTTCAGGTAAATAAAGTTATTCAAGCAAAGAAAATTAAGTGGGACTTCAAATGTGGTAGGCTAAGTTTCTTTATAAATAAAAGTGCCATCCTGTCTTCTCCATCTTTTTTTTTTCAATTTGATATTTTAGACATCTTAACATGATGAAAAAGATAATGATAAAAACGATTATTATTTAGTCATACGACGATATCCTACTTATTCCATGTTTTCTGTAAATATGTATACATGTTTAAAACCTTTTAAAGGGTGGTATCCTTTCAAAAACTTTCATAAATAACTTTGACACGAGAATAAATGTTTACTTGAACAATCTCCGGGAATTACAAAAACACCTATTTGAGATAGAAAAATCTATTTAGAAGAAATCTTAATCGCCATTTTAATGTTTCAGATAAGTGTATCTAATCTGAATGCTGTTGATAATTTATAATAAATAGAAAAATTATTTTGTGTTACACAAAGGTTATGACTTGGTTCGTTTTGTTTGGTCGATTTCTTAAGGTTCGAGATCAGCAACAAGTTTATATGATGGAAGTGTATACACAATGGTGTCTGAAATGTTTACGCGCTACCATATTATAGATGGAGAGATGGGATACTATTTACCAGGGCTTCTCTCCCAGTCAGATATATACTGACATAAATCCAAGCAGAACGGGGGAAAAATCAAGGTGTCAGTTTAATATTTTGTCCACAAATGGCGACGTTCTATGGCTTTTGAGAAATTTAATTAGATATTTGAAGACAGCCGTGACTTGAAACACAAACCTATTCTTTAATCTTACGTCCCTACGCAATTTTGTTTACGTACAAATTTTAAATATTCTGGGTAGACTGCCTGGCGCATTTTATTTTACTTTAAAAAATAATGATGCTCAAGAACATCAAAGAATGATCAAGTATCACAGAAAAAGAGGTACATTATCTTAGTCAGAAATCTCGTCACAGTCCGTCTTCGTTCATCCTTATAAGTAAATGGAAAAATTAACAGTTGATGAAATTTTCCCCCATGGTTGAAGTCAACCCTTAACCAGCATCTACTTGACACTTTTAAAAGAGGAAATTTAATTTTTTTTTCAGTCATACTTTTTGTTTGTTTTCGTAATTGGGCAAAATATCGTTAAGGCTCCAATGTACTTTAAAGCAACATATTAATTATCTTATTGTTGCATTAACCTTCTACCTGATAGTCTGGTATTGTATGTTGTAAAAAAAGAAGTAATAGATAGGGTTAATCTTAATTTGAATTGATTTTTCATTTTTTGGTTCAGCGATTTTAAGCTTATTTCTTCTTGTTAGATGGGATCAAGGTTTCATTTTATAGAATCCTCTTTCAAAAAATTGTTAAAACCAAATTGATTCTATTTCTTATTTCCTTTTTACGTTTGAAAAACAAATTAGTGAGATACAATATTGGAAAAGATCCTTTATTCTTGTAATATTAATAATAATCTTATTTATACCGCTAAGATGTGAGTATGTGATGAAAGGAAGACTCAATTTGTTGCTGGGGATGAAAGATTTAAAACTCTTTGAGGTTGCTAGATTGTTTCCCCACTTCTAGAGCAATGTTAAAAGTTTACTTATCACACGATCGCAACTTATTTTGTCATCTCGTCAAGAATGACACTGGTGATGCACTTTATTTTGGGACATACGTCTTTATTACCAAAGTATTTGTGTTGGAGCAATATTTCTCTTTGTCATTATGATTATCTCTCTATCTCTCTGATTTTGATTCCCCTTTTGTCTCTCTCCTCTCTCTCTCTCTCCCCCTCCCCCTCTCTCGCTATTTTTCTATCTCACTGCCTCTCTCTCTCTCTCTCTCTCTCTCTCTCTCTCTCTCTCTCTCTCTCTCTCTCTCTCTCTCTTCTCTCCAACTTTTTCTCTCCCATTAACTCCCCGTTTTTTTTTCTCTACTACCATTCACTCCCCCCTCATGGTTCCTATTAAAAATCAACCTCCTTTCCAATATTTCGACATTTCAATATTCTGTTTAGTATGTCCTTTAAAAAAAGTACACTTTCATTCAGTAGGTGAAAAATAGAAAATTGAAATCTAAGTGGGTTAAATGTACTATTTAGCCACATTTTTTCATACTGCAACCAGGTTAGCTAGAAGCCTTAAGTGGTCTTCTCCCAAACGACAAATACCACTATAAAGTCTTCGCAAAAAGTTGGATATTCACAGGCGTTATGAAATAGTCTAATGCCTTAGCTTAAGTTATGGTGGGCGTATTTTTTACTGGTCAATCCTTTCAATGCCGTTCCGAAGCTCATTAAAGTGAACGGATAAACAGGACCCAGTACTAAACAGGCAAGAACTATTTTATAAAACATCAACTGTCGACACAAAGGAAATATATTTTTAAAGTAAATAGCATCAACAGATGGGCTGAATGTTTTAAAATGTTTTGACCACCAAATAATCATGTTACCAATATAAAGTCAATAAAACAAGAGTCTGCCCTAACGTGAGTTTGTCAATGTTTATGAAGACATCTTTCCACTATAATACCTTTTAACCGTTGCCTTAGGTAAAGACACCTCACAACATTATTTTTTGCTAGATTGGGGAAGACGATAAAACGGTTTGTATTCATGGGCATATGTATATTTTTGTTACTACTTGAAGGCCCGAGAATTCGCAGGATTAAAAGTTTAAATCAAAATGTTGGCATTGATATTATATTAACAGACAATGTTGTACTCACCATTATAATATTACTGCCGATTTGATTGGTTTAGCTATAGATCTCTGATGGCGGTGCCAATGCAAATTGCACACCATAGATTCTAACTCTTGACATAGCTACATACAAATGCCCATGAGTGAAAATTGACTGTGGTAAATAAATTCCAAAGTTTGACCTTGTGGCTTGTTTATAGTCATGGCGAAGGACGGATTTATTGGAAACTGCCTCCTAGTGATTGTGAATGGAAAATGACAGTCGTTTGTTGTTAGTGCAATGCGTGGAATGAATACAATGTCCAGCATGGGAACCTGGCATTATTTTGGCTTGAATGTCTCTTTGTCCTTGTGCTTTAATCAGAAGACGTGTGCCGTTTAGGAGTCCTTAAGATGGATTCAAATTCTGTAAGAGCATCACTGGTGTGTTGACTTTGAATTCTACTGGATGTTGCGATAGACCGTTTGGATTTTGATTAATGAGGAATATTGATATTGTCATGGTTTGGGTCAGTTGTTTGTTTCTTTCTTTCTTTTTTGTTTGTTTTTTATATAAAAATGCTAATTTTTTTATTTATTTTTTTCGGGGGGGGGTCACTTGGTGATGTAAGCGTAGAAGCTGCCTGACTGGTGTGAGGTGGAGACGGTAGTGGTGATGTATATCCAATCCGTGTGTGTCTTTCTGCTTCTTGTGGTGGTGTAGCAGATCTAAAGGTAGGTTTACGTTGTGGAGATCTAGATCTATGTCTGTTTTCATTCTGTAATAGATCTAGATCTAGATTTTGACCAGTATCAGTAGACCTTCATGTGGATGGTTGATCAAGTGCTGTATTGTCATTGTTTGGATCAGTTGGCAGTGTAACTGTAGTTCTAAGCTGCCTGACTGATGTCAGGTGGAAGCGTTAGTGATGATATAGATCTAAATCTAATCCATGTGGGTATGTCTTTTTTTTTGTCGTGGTGTATAAGATCTGAAGCTGGGTCTGCGTTGCGAAGATCTAGATCAATGTCTGTTTTAACTTTGTCGTAGAAAGTGCACACCGTTTTTCCCACTAAACGCGCTACTTTAACAAATAGTAAGAGGCAAGCGGTTGACCCAATAATACAGGTTAACCTTTGCTGGAGGGGTACATTGAATGTTTATATACTATCAAAGGTCAAATAAAATATTGCTTTTTAAAAAGTGGTGGTCTGCATGTCCTTAACCTGATGTATAGTGGTTCATTCAAAAGATGTTTTGTAATTATCTATCTATCTATCTATCTATCTATCTATCTACCTATCTATCTATCTATCTATCTATCTATCTATCTATCTATCTATCTATCTATCTATCTATCTATCTATCTATCTATCTATCTATCTATCTATCTATCTACCTACCTACCTACCTACCTACCTACCTACCTATCTATCTATCTATCTATCTATCTATTTATCTATCTATCTAGCATAAGTATCTATCCGTCCAGTATAATTTTAGTTTGCTGTTATATCCGCCTGTACTCAAGGTTGTAAAAGTTGTAACGAGAATCATTGAGGCCAACCAAATTGTTGCAGAAGCTTTTACCCCTTTATGGTACAGAAAAATAAGAATCTATTTTTTATCATTAGTTTTTATTATCTTTTTATTATTGTATTTTCATCTCAATTTAGTTGGCTATATTATGATTACGGCGATGATACATCTGCGTCTGTGCTATTTATGACACTTAGAACAGAACGTTTCTGAACTGTGTACGTCATTAGATTTTCTTAATGAATTCAGAAAACTAAAAAAAAAAATTAAAAAAATAAGAGGATTATTTGCTTTTGATAGAAATGTACAAGGGGGAACTAGATGTTGATGTTTGGCTAAGGTAATCTAAGAAAAGATGTAAATGTGGGTCACCTAAATCTTCTGTCCCACTGTACTTACTACCCCATGCTATTTAGGCGGCTTATCTCGTATCCAGCTGTGTTTTTGTTGAAATCTCCTGGATTTAAAAATGGCAAAAGTGTTTTACGAGTTTTCCGATGTCAAGTTTGATAGAGTAGAATGGTGCTTTCTCGGAGTAAAGGTGTGCCCATGAGAATCGATACTTTCAAGCTCTCGAATCGATTCGTTTTACCAAGAGAATTTAAAGACGGGGAGTTCTGACATCTTTTTCCAAATTTTTCTGGACAACGTTTTTGTTTGTCTGTTTGTTTGTTGTTGTGGTTGTTTTTGTTTTTGTTTTGTTTTTTGTTGTTTTTGTTTTGTTTTTGTTTTGTTGTTGTTTTTGTTTTGTTTTTTGTTGTTCTTTTTTTTTTTTTTTTTTGTGTTTGTTTGTTTGTTGTTGTTTTTTTTGTTGTTTTTTTTTGTTGTTGTTGTTTTTTGGGGAGAGGGGGTATTCGCGTCATTTATGAAGTTATCATCTTTTTTTAATTTTAATACGTTGTACACGTTATTGAATTCGTAGTCTTTGTTTCTCTAACTCCTCCTTCTCTTTTTCTCTATCTCTTTCGTTTTTTTCTCTCTCTCTCTATCTATCTATCTATCTCTCTCTATCTATATATATATATATATAATTAAGCAAGATTTCGGAGAATCAGTGTGTGGTTGGTCCTTCCGTTCAATCTCTTCTGTATCTAAATTTTGCAAGTTTTTTTAAAATAAATTTCAGTCCCATGACTGATCAGAACGAAATGTTTGTTTTCTGAGAATAATGTCAAAATAACCCATTTCCATGAGATAATAACAAATAGAAGTAAGAAGAAAAAACTGTCATTCTTGTTCTCCAGTTGGCACCAGTTTTTTTCGCTCTTAAAGGCCGCTACGTTTTTAGTTCATTATCTCTTTTTTAGTCCCAAAAGGCTGATTAGTTTCAGGCCTGTCTCACTCTTAAGAAAGAATTCGATCTAAACGCTCATGCCATGCCATTGTGGTTCTGTGACAGGCCGCTCGAGAGGAGCCAGGAAGGATTCCGTTATTAGCAATGCTGCTCTCGCGTGATTTCACTTGAAGAGAGCGAACGGGCGAGATGATGAAAACGAGATCAGACGCTGTAACCGGAAGCTGCGGAATATCTTCTGCTTTTCACTGTTCCTCTAAAATAATTAGGAATAATGTGGTATTCTGGCCATATAACTTATATAACAACTATCGCTACATTCTGTCGTTGATTTGGTTATGTCTTGAACAAAACAATCTATGTGACTTTAACAGATAAAAATTACCTTAAAACTGGTTTACAAAAAAGAAAACAATGTGCATTTTAACTCATCGTCTATATTAGGATCGCCCATATAATGCATGAGTAGAGAGCAGTAATTGCGTGTTCAAAACTTGATGCTAGTCCTAACTTCAGTAGCATCAACCCCCGTAGTCCTGCCCGGTTGATGCTATTTCAACCACTTGAATAAATAAGTAATTGTGTCTGCAACGAAAAGAAAACATGCAGCCTTTAGCTGAATTTGTCGAAAATAGTTTCAGTTCATCAATGTAAGAAAACAACTGCAAACACGTTGTTGTGCCAGTTTTTGTTGGATCGAATTAGTATTTTAAGCTCTTACGATATTGTGTATCTGTTCCGGCACAGCTGTCGCCAAGCGCGGTGTGCGTCAGCCTTCCTGGTGCCAGAAACAGAGACGAGGTTGTCTCTGTGAATTTAAAATCCGCGCATTTCTTGATTCTGATCATCTTTTTTTAACATAATAATCACCGGGTAAATTGGTTCTGCAGAAAGTGCGATTGAATTTTTGCCTTACAATAGTAATTAAGTAGAACAAAACAACTTTAAGAAATGAAAGGTCACTTGTTAGTTCTTATTTTTGAAAAGTTATTAAAATTTACTGAATTTTTTACGGACATGTGACTGATATAATATGTAAATAAAAGCGCTTTTATGCACTTTTTGTTGACGTTCTAACGGAATGTTATTTATATTTCCCAAAACAGGTGCTAATTTAATTTCATGTTAAAATTTTTTTCTCTTTTGAAGGAAAGGTAGATGGTAAATGCGACCACTTTTGAAGGAAAGATAGATGGCAAATGCGACCAATTTTGAAGGAAAGATAGATGGCAAATGCGGCCAATCTCGAAGGAAAGATAGATGGTAAATGTGGCACTTTTGAAGGAAAGATAGATGGTAAATGCGGCCGTCATAGAAAAAGACCAAACTGATTGCGCGACATGGTAGATTAATTGGATGCTCCGTTAACAAGTACATTGTACAGCGAGTGAGAGACAGAGAGAGAGAGAGAGAGAGAGAGAGAGAGAGAGAGAGAGAGAGAGAGCTTTGGGCAGAAATGAATGGCTAGCAATGACCTCCAACGTTACATGCGGTATTAAAACCAGGATAGAAACAGGACACTGATTAAACAGATACATCTGATCAAGCTCTTGGGGTGTCGTGTTACGCTCATAAGGATTCACTGGGCACATGCTTCGATTGCACTTCAGTCAGTACAGAAATGAATACATATCGAAAATACTAATCTTAGAAATGGCTTCAGGTTCCTGTTTCTTGTTCAATACAACTTTTTATTGCTGATTCTTTTGTTATTGTTCTTTATTTGTTTCTTAATATTCGTTTGTTTTGCTATAATAATTATAAAGTCTAAACGTTTCTTCGTCAAAATTAACTTTTTTTTTTACTTCAAAATGATTTAACAGTGGAACATGCTTCATTTCAAACCTCTAAGCCTTGTCCATTAAAAAACAAACCAATAAGGGCCTTGAGAGGTTCCAGCCAGTGTCAACATCATTACATCGTATGGTGTGAGCACTTCCGGCGAACTTGATTCATGCAAACACAACCGTAGTGTGGCACAAGCTAAGCGTTACATGATCTTTGAGGTAATGTCTTCTTTGAGAAGCAAAGGAAGCACAAAAATTATATTAGTTCACGAAACGTGTCATGGGGTGGAGAAAAATATGGCCTTGTAATCCACAACAAACCTAGACCAAAGTAATGAGCATTACTATTAATCTGTTCTTTGAATACAGACATTTTGTACTGCATGTGGCGAAACAATTCATACAGAACAAAGCAACCGTTTAAGAAATCTATTTATTCTTCCCTTTTCATAAATGGCTTTTGGCACTTCTATTTGGTGCTAGTTTATATTTGTAGGAAATAATGATTGTTTTGTGACAAAACATTTGCTTTGGGTCCTGTCAGCAGCTTTCATTGAAAAATACATTTTCGTTTATACACACATGGCATCAGATACCGTTAAGTAAAGCTTAAAGTTAATGTACATCTTAAAGTAACGATGTCCAAGAAAGGGAGAGAGAGAGAGAGAGAGAGAGAGAGAGAGAGAGAGAGAGAGAGAGAGAGAGAGAGAGAGAGAGAGAGAGAATGCGAGAGAAAGGGAGGGGAGAGAGAGAAAGAGAGAGAGGTAGAGGTTGTAGATTGGCATAATTATAATTGTTTCTGTTATTTGTGTCCATGTGGTTAAAGAGTATTTCTTAACACCCGTTATTACTGTAGAATCATGGACAGTAGGAAGAACAAGATAGAAAATCCGGAGGACATCCAAAACATGTGAAAGTAAAGGCAAACGGATTTGGAAAGAGTTATGCGCAGTTCCGATTTATTCAAAGAAGATGTACTTATTATCTGGAATGAACTTTGCCCCTGTGAAACGCAAAAGAGTCTATAATTATATTCATGTTGCTGTGGATATTAGACCCTGGGGGCAACTAAAGTCCCGAATGTATTGCCCTGTCCATGAAAGTCTTAGAATTTTATAATCTGACGAGTCCTGATTAAAATATGCTCTTGCTATCCATTGGAATAAAAAGACTCATTTCATTTTCTCTGTGTCCCTTTTTCTTCTCGCTCTTCTAGCCTGCAATCTCTATTTCTTTTTTTTTCTTTCCTGCCTTCTCGCTTTTACTTCGTACATATCTCTTTTTTGCCTATTCTACGTAGTGTTAGACGTCGGTTTTATTTTTTTACCCGTATCTCTCTTACTAAACTACCCTTTTCAGGTTTGTTTTTTTTTATTCAGTGTTGTTCATCTTTTTTCATGCATAATTGTATTCACTGCGTTGGCTCTAATTCTGGGTTCGTATCCTGTGTTTATCTCTACTTTTTCTTTTTCCCGAGACCCTATAAAAAAGATCTTTAGATCATTAGAAGAATGGCGTTTAATCAAAAGCACTTTCTTTGATCCTCTAAATATATCATCACTCAAGCACATTAGTTTTGAGAGGGCGGGAGGGTTGATCATTATTATGCTATTTTATCTTATGTGAAGTCGGGTAGCAGTCTGGAAAATGAAAATATCTGCACTGAAATGTAAACCAGTTATCGTGTGTAACGAGTCAGAAGTAATTTGTCCTGAAAAAACAGTTTCGTCCTTACATATCATTGTTGTTGAGTCGATTATTTTTCCTTATTAACTCTCATTTGTTCATTCCTTTTTATTCCAACATAAATGAGCAATAACTGTGCCACGTAATTTTCACAATTCTCTTTTAACCGTAAACCCTGTTGGCGTTGTCTTTACAAAAAAAGTGGAGACAGATAGTGTCTGGGTCTAGAACTTAAGAATGTACAAAGTACAAGGAAGTTTGTGATAATAGAATTTACGAGCTTGATATGACGGCTAATTAAGGTCAACAAAGTTATAGAGGTTGTTTTTTTTAAGCCTGAGCGACAGCCGAGAGAAATGACGTTTGAATTTTTTTTAATGATTATTATGGAAAATGTAAAGAAAATAATATAGCAGTATGAAAGAGAAAGACAAGAGTTGATTTTGTATTACGGCACGTCAGCACCGTAACGTTTATAGTGTGCACATGATGTCCAAAGACAGTCAATACATCACACTAGTAGCACCGGTGACTCCTTTGTCTTTCTGGGTGGTCAAGCATAACAATTGTGCAAAGAAAAAGTTATATACAAGAAATGATTATACGCATTTAAAAAGATCCACGTGTAGGATAATCGCAGTTAAACTTTGTTATTTAGATTAATGTCCTTTAGAAACCTCAGTAGGCGCTGAGGACTAACATAAGTAAATATCCTCTCTAGTAGTTTGGAATCCAGGTGCAGATTTTTTCCCGGTGAAAAAAGGACAGAACCAGAATGTATCTTATGGATAATTGATAGTTGCAGGTATGACATTGTGGAGGCACTTAGCCTCTCAGTACGGAGGCGTGAGTAAGATGAAAATGTTCACGTTGGACTCAATCGAGTACCGCCTGGTCTCGTCTTCTAGCTTGAGACACTCCCACCAACTAAATGTGGATGGACACAGTGTAATTCGTTGTCTGTCAGGTTGTTCCATCGCCCATTCCATTTTTCTCTTATAAACTTTTGTATAATTGGCTTTTCATCTGATGCAGGTATCTACACCTGGGTACGTTCCAGTTCGAGCCCGCAGCGCTCTTGGCGAGCTCATTAGCCATTCCATTTTCCACAGTTCCAAAATAGATAGGGATTCAGCAGAGAGTAATTTTCTTACTATTTCGTTGTAGTTAATTGATTTTTCTCAATATGAACGTAATTTTCGGATTTTTCAAGATTGCTTCTCCGACCGCTTTCACATGGGAAAGCGAGTCAGACGGGATTAAAACTTTTTCTTTTCTTGAGGTGGAGACGGTGTCGAGTGCCATGCACAGAAACAACTGCCTCCGCAGTAAATATTGGCGCCTACGCGCTCACCCCGCAGCATTTATCTGTAGAGGATGAGTGGCAGGTAGCTCCGACACAGTAATCATCTACAGATACAGACTGAAAGACAAAGAAACTACCCAAGGAAATATAGGGGAAAGGGAGACACCAAAAGAAAGGGAGAGAAAGGGAGTATATATATATGAGTATATATATATATATATATATGTGTGGCGACGTCAGAAAGGGAGAGAGAGTATATATATATATATATATATACATCAGAGAGAAAGACAGAGACGAAAATCGGACATAGTTCATCAAAACCACCAGTGCAGTGAATGGGAAGAAATCACACGCCTCATTACATCCGCCCTCGACAACCGAAGAACCTTTTCATTTTTAATGGAGGCGGACCGAGATAGACAATGTTGGGGTTGTTACATGCGGAGCCACAGACAAGCACTAGCTTATTCATCAAAACCACCAGTGCAGTGAATGGGAAGAAATCACACGCCTCATTACATCCGCCCTCGACAACCAAAGAACCTTTTCATTTTTAATGGAGGCGGACCGAGATAGACAATGTTGGGGTTGTTACATGCAGAGCCACAGACAAGCACTAGTTTTAGAAAGCTCTTCAAAACTGATGGGCACTCATGATAATCTTTGGAAAAAAAAATTTGCTCCGCGGAAGTTAACATGAACTCCAGATAGAAAAGGAACTGTGTCGTATGAAAGAAGAGAGATCTGTTCTTGTGGACGAAGTGGAGGAGGTAAGAGCTTTAGCTACTAAAATTCAAATTAACCAAAATTATACAGAACAATATACTTGTAGAAATAATTTAGGAATATTCCGAATCAGAAACAATGACCCACATGAAGCTCCCTTGTATCAGACCTGATTAAGAACACTTTAAACATAGTGAATTCCCAATATACGTGTCTGGACAAAGCCCATAGAATCGGCAGTTTCTTTTCAAATAGGGACAGCGCGATTGTTGCTCGCTTTGCTACACATGAAGCCACTGGGCATGCCATAGCTCAGAGAAGGTACCAAAGGTGTCCTGGTGTAGTAATAGTGGAGAATTTGACTAAATTCAATATAAACTTATTTAGGAAAGTGAGGGAAGAAGAAAAGGTGCATCAGTCATGGACAAAAGGGGTGAGATTTTTGCTAAAAGCAAAGACAATTACGTATACAAGATGCGCCGAGGAGAGAGGTCAAATCGCTGCGTGAGAGAATACACAAGAGGCCCTAGGCGGAAAGGTATCAAGAGAAACGGAGACCAACTCGCTGGTATTGAAATCAAGCTCACAGTTCCCACTGGCGTTGCAGCAAGAGGTCAGCCGCACACGCCGACGCCTGAAACGCCCTCATGTCAGGAACAAGGCAGGTTCCACGAGAGAGATCGAGGAAACACCCATTGAAAGAAAACGTGTAGATCTGGCCCTTTCTGACCACAGGCAACGAACTACACCAAGACGCGGAAACAACAATACAAAGACAACTAAGGGCCCACTGGACAGATGGGTGACCCATTGATTTTCCGGGCTCCCAACGAACACGTTTATGAACACTGAATTAATTTAAATAATACTGTTTTACTTAGTTTTTCTATTTTGTTCTTGTCTTTCCTGTTTTCTCTCTCATTAAATCAAACCCAACAGTAAAGACTTCTCTCTCTCTCTCTCTCTCTCTCTCTCTCTCTCTCTCTCTCTCTCTCTCTCTCTCTCTCTCTCTCTCTCTCTCTCTTTCTCACTCTTTCAACTTCAAAGCCCAGCCTATGAAGAATCTAATCACACCACAATCCACTGCTCCCAAAGCTGGGAAAGCTGATTGTCAAACAGAACTGAACTTTTAGTCCTTTTTGCATCGCAGCGTCTCGCTATTGTGCATATGATGATTATATACTCTATCGGTTTATTTGTTTATTTGTCAGTATGCATAACTACGTTTCTCCGCGATACTGTTCAAAGCCACTTAACATGAAATTGAAAGTCGCAGCGTGTATACGGTGTTGGGTGTATAATATAGAAGGAAATCCAGGGGTAGAACAATTTACATGGCCTCGAATCATAGGCAACAATACTGTTCAAATTGGTCGCCCTAACTTTTTAAAACAGATTAATTACACAATGATTCAGCAGGATGCTTATGTCAAAGGATATAAGATAACGGGAATGTAAATCAAGATATCTCAAAATGTCGATGACACGTCTTTATTTCTCGACGGATCCAAAGAATCCATCACCCACTGTATACATTTATGAATTGCTTTTGTTTGGTTGCTCTAGACCGCCAGAGGTAAAGTGTATCCTACATTTAGAGTTAGAATCGAAATTTATCCAAAACTCTTAAGTAATAAAAAATCTATAAACGGCTTGAAAACATGGGGGAATCCGCTGAACGTTTCTCTAGATAATGAAGTCGTCTTTAAAATTCTAAAATATTCTACAAAAGACAGAAAATTACAATGGTTTCAATATCGAATTTTGCACAATATACGAGTCCGTAGTCAAATACAATCATGACAAAGATGAAAGCTGTTCATTTTGCAAACGTTATCCCGAATCAGCAGAGCATCTATTCTGGAATTTCCTTCATGACAAGAAAGTATGGATCAGTTTAGAGCATTTAACAAAAGAAAAATGTTAACAAACTCCTTTTTTTTCAAATTAAACCAAAACCGTGTATTACTGAATTATGAATCCGAAACTAGAAATGACAATATATTAGATTTCATTGTTTTATTCACGAATATTTTATCATCAGATGTAAGTTCAATACAGTGAAACACATGTTAAACTTCTTAAAACATGAAATATACAGAAGATACGTTTTAGAGAAAGAAATCTCCACATGCTCAGAAAACTCACTGTTCGTTCAGAAAAATGAGGCTCTTAAACATCATCATCATCATCATCATCATCATCATCATCATCATCATCATCATCATCATCATCATCATCATCATCATCATCATCATCATCATCATCATCATCATCATCATTCTTTTAATCACCACGAGCACTTCCTTCTTTTTTTACCATAATTGTATCCATAGTTACGATTTTAATATTTTACTCATCTTTTATCTATTTATCTATGTATTTGTGTGTGTGTGTGTATGTGTTTGTGCGATATACTTATACTGATGACCGCTAAAAATACTTTAAATGCTCCCATTCATTATAATATAATTCTACTATATATTCAAAAAATTGGATCTTTTTAAAGCCATCTTTTTTTATTGTAGTTGCTTTCCTTCTTTTGTATATTTGTCTTTTGCCTATTCGTCCCACGTCACGCGCTGTGCTTCATGGTAATGAAGAGGTGATAGTGACTTGGTTACCACCCGAAGAAATTAGATGTTACGTTAACATGTCCATTTACTTTCACAGTGGTGAGGAAAATCCCGTCTAAATAACTATATTGGTTTTTATTAGCGCTGTATGCATATTGGTATAATTTACATTTATAAAGAAACAAATAAACCGTGTTGTCTGGCATTTCATTTAGTATCTTCATACTTTTAACACACATTTAACAATTTTAATAAGATAAGGCGATGTAGTTTAAAAGTCACTAAATTTCATGAATTCTTATGAAGTTGAGTCAAGTAAGTTAATGTAAATTTTCTTGTAGATATTGGTCCATGCTTTCATAAATTTGGGTTACTTCTGGGTGGTCAAGGTTCTAATTGTGCGAAGCCAGGAAAATATCCAACATGAAAACTATAATGAAAGCGTTTCAATTAGGAATCTTTTGTTTTGGAAAGATGTATAGTAGAACGAAACAAAAAAGTACAGATGGTGGATGCATTTAATAATATAATAAGTTTATTCATAATAGCACTTTCCGAAAGCGCTTTACAATATTTCCGAAAGCGCTTTACAATATAAAAATATAAAGGCAAAAGTTCACTCATACAGGCAATTTGATAGCTCCCATAAAATACAGCAACGTTAATAAATACGTACACTAAGAAACTTTGGAAAGCATTCAGTCACAATATGTGGAATACAAGTATGTTTTTAACGACTCTTCAAATCAGCTGTAAATGGGGCATTTTGAGTTTTTACGAATCTCTGAACGTTTTATTTACTCTTGCAATAGTTAGCCAAAAGGGCATGCAAAGATAGTGAGTCTAGTTTTTTGATTCAATGCCATGATGTTAGATATTATTACAAAATGTTTGAAATCTTGTTTGTAAGATAAAATTATCTTAAAATCGTTTCCCTCTTTCTTCCTCTAAACAGAGCATGTACCAAGTCACGGTGTTTATATGACGACCTCCTGCACCGGGACTTACGCTGTTTTCATCGTACCTAATAAATCATGAGGTGAACGTCTTTCATGGATTGTATTGTTCCTAATTGCAGCAAAATAATTATATTTGCAAAAACGAGTGATAAGGAAAGTATTCGAGACCATTACCGTAATACCTTCTACGTGGCAATGTATATAATTACAACGTTCATTTACGTAGACGGTAAAACATTTTTAATGAGAATCGACAGATGAACTTAAAATGCACAACGTCTGTGTCACTATTTTTTAGACAGATTGACTGGGGTAGGATTTTTTTTTAAACTATACATAATCATAACAAAGAAAAGTTTACTTTAAAAAATGCTCTAAGAGATGCTTAGATTGTTACACATTTTCTGTTTGTTTCTTTTTTATCCTAGGGTACGAGTAAACAAAAAAAAAATACCAAAGCTTCAGGGATGGTCAGGATTCTCGACGTGTGTCCAAGACCAAACAAGGGGACGGCTCCAGACGACCGGCTCTGAGAGAGTTCCCTAATTGCCATTAGGCTGCGACATAACCAGACGCGGCAAAGATGACTTCGGCGGAACAATCTCATTTGTTAAACCTGACCAGTAATGGAAGCTTCTGGGGCAACGCGTCCCTGGAGGATCCCTTCTTTAATCCTTTCCATGTGCCTTTCTACCGCTTCATGTTCATCGTCATCTACGTCGTCATTTTCGTCATGTGTGTCGTGGGTGAGTTTTGCCGAATCACTGGGCTTTTTTGAGCATTGAAATAATTACATTGAGTGGGAATTTCGGGCAGCCTTACTTCAAAATACTCTCAATATGATTCTGGGATTACTAACATTTTAAATAATGAATACAAAATATTGCAATGTTATCGATTAAGATACTCAGTTTTAACTAAGGATCATTATGGTTTCCTTTATCCATTTTAGGAATTTGGTTGTGTGCTTAATTCATAACATAGTATTGTTGATTTTTAAGCTGTACACTGATAAACCATTGGTAAGTGTCTTTTGTCTGGTGTTTTAGTTCCCTCTATTTTCTGTTTCTAGCCTGTCTCAAACTTAAAAGGTTATGGACCTATTTTCTATTCATAAGCCTCCTCTCCCAAGTTATGAGCGCACGGCATTGAAAGTTGCGAAACATTCTGGGCCATAAGTATGGTTAACGTTGTGATATGCTACGACTCCTCGTAAGACATGGAAATAAGAAGGCTTACGACGATTTGTAAGCTACCACGATGTTGTACTTACTGCCCAAAATGTATGGCACTGTTCGGACTACTCTCGAGACTTAACCTTTGAGCTTTTATTTTAATACTGAGGAGATACAGCTTGTCTGGATTACCTGTCACATTACCAAAAATCAATGTCTTCTTGGCTCCCTCAATGAGAAAAATTGACACTTATTTCCGATTGCCAAATTTGTGATTATGGCGTCTGTAAAATAGGCGTTTATTTTTCCGTAATTTGTTTACATTTTCAAAGTATTTTTGTTTCATATATTTGACGTAACAATCAAGTTTTTTTTTCATACTGGAGGGGGGGGGGCGTGGAAGTAGAAGGAAAAAGAAATTTTAGCGCCGTTTAAAGATACTAGAATTAGACAATTATTTTACAAAAATGGAAAGAGACAAGGGGTAATTTTGTTTTTTGTTTTGTTTGTATTTTGTTTTGTTGTTGCTTTTTGTGTTGTTTTTTGTATGTTGTTGTTTTATTGGGGGGGGGGTTAAACTTAAAAAATACAGTGGGGGTTTTTATTGTCATTTTTACACATACCTTGTGCAATATGTTCACTTAGAATAGAATTATGTGAGACAAGGTGAGAAACTTCGAGACTATTTGTCAAATTTAATTAAAAACTCCAAACACTATCCCTTTCCATTTTCACAGAAATTTATTTTAGAAAAATACCAAAACTTCGTGAAATTTCATCTTACACAGCTTTTTCTAGATAAGAGAACAACGTAGCGTAGTTTTCCCACTTAACAACACACTGAAAAAAAAATCAATAGATAAAAAAAACTACCTTGCTGGTAACAATGATATCTTAAAAGCATTTTTCTGTAGTTTTATGAGTGGCATTTATGAGGTGGCTCTGATTGCTCACATAATAAGGTGGAATTTCGTATAACTGTGATGGATGGACGCTAGTAAAAGTTAAAATACATTTTGTAAAACGCAATTCCATGAAAGGATCAGAGATTTTCTGAATACCACTTTGAAGCCCCAGAAGGGGGGGGGGGGTAAAGTGAAGTAAAAATCATCTGTTAGCAAACTCTTAGATGTGGGTGGTTTATTTTCCTAAATCGTCGTAATGATTTGTGGTTCCCTTTGCCTTATCCGTGAATAAAAAAATCTTCTAAATAGTTTACGAGGTGTTTTGAGATTAGTTAGTATCTTTAATTAACTGTCCCAGAATGTAAAAAAAAAAAGATTTTAAAATTAATTTCGTCCTTCAAATTTGTATTCCCTTCATTTATTTTCAGTACAGCCAAACCTCCTAAACAGCAGTTGCTGGCATTGCACATCCTTTCTTTCTGTCGTTCCTCATATCAATTTTTAAGTTAAAAAAAGAGCGTAGTGAACTCTTACAACAGTAAGAATAAAAAGCTATATTCAAAAAAAGCTTCTGCTTTAAAAGATAGAATTGGTCTCTAGGAGGTCGCAGAGCGATGTGTGCTTTAACGTTCAGCGAAAACAGAACAAAAATGGTTCTCGCAAAAAATATAAAAACTCTCTCTAGAGGTATGAGGGTGTAGGGAAGCAGACCTTTGAAAAAAAAGGACCTGGTTTCTTTTAGACCTAGGGACTGTAAAATTCGTTTCATGCCTGCTAACATGCTAACAGTCTCCGTGATATCAGACCACCAGATTCAAAAACGAAAGGAAATTAGACGTCTTTATTATATTTCACAAGAGAGCAATCACCTAGTCAGATGCAGCGCTGTAGTCCGGCACAGTGGCGTCCACCAGCTCTCCTCTAGTACTTTCTGTGACCCGTAATGAAATTAAAGCTGGAAAAAAAACGTCAATGATATCCAGCTGGTGTGCTTGAGGTATTCACTTATTTGCTCATTGATGCATTCATAAACTTTAAACATACAGGCTTATTCACACATCCCTGCATTTCTCTCTCTCCTCTCTTTCTCTCTCTCTCTCTCTCTCTCTCTCTCTCTCTCTCTCTCTCTGTCTCTCTCTCTTTCTTTCTCCCTCTCCCCTTCTCTCTATCTCTCTTTATCTCTTTATGTCTCCCACTCTGTATGTCTCTCTCTCTCTATAATGGTTTTATCTATCTATCTCTGACGCTCACTCGCCTTTTTTGTGTGTATGTTGGATTATCTTTTTCTTTTTCTTTCTTCTTTTTCTATCTCTGTCTCCCGTCTTTATCTGTCTATTTATTTTAGCTCCCAATGTATTTGTTATAATTGTATAGGGTTTGTATCTCTTAAACAGCGTGTCTTAATTCTTTTATTCATTCCTTATTCTATAATAATTCATTACATTGCCCATCCTCTTTGCATTCTTTCATTTTCTTTTTTAGATTTAAGGAGCTTCAAACTTGTTTATTCGAACGTTTTTACCCCGGAGTACAATGCCAGTATGTGTATTACGCCTGTCTTACAAAATGTCACATTACATAACGTTAAAAAAGAGGAAGAAAAGAATGCACTATTCAGGACAGACATGATATTATAAGTATGATTGCCCGCGTCAAATGTAATAGGAAACAGACAATTTTATATAATAGGGTAACAGAAAATTGCCCAGGCCCGATACACAGCAGACTGAGGGGGGTTGGTGATAGTCCGAGACACAAAGGTGTATGCTATAAGAAAAATAGTACAATGTTCAGAAGACAAAAACAATATGTTCAAAAGAGGAATAGAATTTAAAAAACATACAAGCAGTATCCATCAATTATGTAGTTAAAACGGGCAAATGAGCAATTAATCAATCAGAAATGGTAATAGATAAATAAGTAGTAACAAGGGTTAAGATGAGGCAGATGTTTCTCTGAATTTGGGAAGAGAGACAGAGACAGACAGACACAAGCAGACAGACACAAGCAGACAGGCAAACATATAAAATCGGTTACAAAAAAGAATAGTGAGCGAGTTTAGAAAGTACAAAACAATCCGGAGTATTATGATTAAGTAAGTAAAAAAAGGTAAACATTTTTTTTAGTGTCATTCTGATTTTATTACCCACTTACACAAGATTCCCATAAATCAGCGGAACAGAACCATTAAAGACAAAGTTTCTCCAATCAACCGAAACGTAAGCCGAGGTTTAGCAGTTATTACTTGGATGGGGTAAAGAACTTAACAAAGCTTTGTTATGATGATATTTTGATATAAATTTAAGTTGTTCTTTTTATTAGTATAATTATTAGAAATCGTTTGAACGACCGCTAAGCTTTGCTTTTGAATTTTCAAAGTCAAAGTGCTTTCTAAAATGCGATTGATTAATAATACTTAGTACTCCATAATATAATCGGATATCGGTAATTTCTGAAGTGTCTTTTGTTTCTTTTTTTCGGATTAACCTTTCTTAAATTTACTATACTTAGTTTAACCTTCCATTTTGGCTTCTGATCTCTTTCTCTCTCTCTCTCAATCTCTCTCTCTCTCTCTCTCTCTCTCTCTCTCTCACTCTCTCTCTCCCTTACTTTCTCTTTCTCACCCTCTTTTGTCTCTTTCTTTCTTACTCTGCCTATCTTTCCGTCTATCTATCTATGTATCTACTAGTACTCTCTCTCTCTATCTCTCTCTTTCGGGGGGCGCGGTGGCTCTGAGGTAGAACATCGGCTTCCGACGCAAAAGGTACCTGGTTCGAGCCCTGGCGATTTCGCTCCCTTCTGGTTTCAGTTTAATGTGACCGACTGAGTCATGACAGGAGTCATGGTATAACCGCACTGTCTCGTATGTGGCAGAATATAAAACTGTCAGACGTCAGTCTTGTGGCCATTCCACAAAATTACCTATTTAGTTAAACCAACTCAACAACTCTCTCTCTCTAGCCTAGTGCTGATGTTGGACGTTAAATCAACTCAACAACAACTCTCTCCCTCTTTCCTCCCATGGTCTTGTTTTCCTCTTTCTTGTCCTTGTTGGCTGGCTGCTAAAGTAACCCAATGGCGGCGGATCTGTCTGAAGCAATCATGTTTATGAATATTGAAACATGTATAGACCTAGAGGGAGTTTCGTGAGATATATCTGGGAGATAAACCATGCTTGCCGTCACGGTCTGGGGGTCGTAAGTACAGTGTCCCGGTAGCTTGCAACGAATACGTTGGAAACTTACCACAACCTGTCCTCAGGATAGAATTACTAAATAGAGTAGTCTTTTAGAGCCGAGAGGTTCGCTGATCGAAGGTTAGTGTGGTTGATGAGATAAACACTAAAAAGTATAAATGGCTGCGATATACATTAGAACAGCTGGAATATTGGCTTTTTTTATTCAGGTAAAATAAATAAACCAATAAACACCAAGACCAGTTCCAATCAGCCGCGGTATTGTCTTAGATTTTACTTGTAAGTTTTATTTTGTGTGCATTTGTAGTGTTACCCATATAGTTTGGAAATCTCTCTCGCAACTCCACTACTTCCTCAAATTATTACATTTTTTAATAAGCTTCCCATAATCATGAATTGATACCATTAATTGCAAAGCCAGATTTTACATAGAATTATTTTTCTTTTTATTGTATTTTGTTATTATGCGTTTGTACCTATTGTGTATAAATTATCATTACCAATACTAATTCATATCCTTTTGTTTCAGGTAACATCCTCATCCTGATCGTTGCCACCAAAAGCACACGAATGAAGACCAGGACTAACTTCTTCCTGGCCAACCTGGCCGCGGCCGACCTGTGCGTGGGCGTGTTCTGTGTGTTGCCCAACTTGCTAAAGTTCCTCTACCTGCAGTGGCTGCTGGGCCGGGTGAGCTCATTGTTTGTCGGCTCCCTTGGTTTCCTTAGATGAGATAAGATTAAAATAAGCCTATATTATACCATAGGGAAATTGTCCGTGGTCGTGCATATACATTTAATTTTGATTCAATATAAGAACATTAATACATAGAAGTATTAGCTCCCCAATCCGGGTATGTATGGTTATTTAATTTGATTACTCGCTGCCTTACTTCTACGTTGATTGCAGGCCAAAGACTAGATAGTTATAACCTATTATGGTAGCGATCCTAAATGATCGAGCAATTCCAGAGGGATTACACTCTGGGCCCGTTTGAGTAAACAGTGGGGTTCAGTGCCCTCGGCGAAAGTGATAGATCGATAGATAGAAATTACACTGGTCAGTTAGTCAGTGGTAGTATTCAAGATAGTATAACCCAAGTAAGATTGACTAATACGCTAAGATAGAAAAGGTATCCCAGCGAAATGGATAAATAGAAACATGTGGTGTAGTGAATCAAGATAGAATTAGAAGGTATTAAAATGGAATGTAAACAGATAGATAGTACCAAAATGGATCCTACCACAATGAATACGTAAGTTAAGAGTAGAAATGGTAGTTAAAAAAATGAAAGGTATAAAAATGGAAGGTTCACAAAATGAACAAGGTAGGATAATAATAGAAGTGGTAGTTAACAAAATCAGAGGTATCAAAATGGCCAGCAATCAATCAAACCAAAGTCACACAATACACTCCGAACAGTTAAACTAAATTAATGTTCAAAAGATATAAACTGTAGATGTATACAAATTGAAACAATACTTCGGCTGTAGCTTCAACTCACAGCGATAAAGAAAGATAGATTTCCCGATAGAAAATCACGTTGCGGCACCCACTCAGAACGGACACTTTCTCATTGAGGGCCTGATCGAGTTTCCAGAATCCTCAGTTTAAGTACTAACAAACAGAAGACTCAAGGTGCCACGCTCGAGTTCCTCAGTACCTCAGTATAACCGACCGAGAAGTAAGAGAATCGTTTGCCCCAGATTCCCCTAAATCAGCGGAACAGAAGCATTAAGACAAAGTTTCCCCAATCAACCGAAACGTAATCCGAGGTTTAGCAGTTATTACTTGGATGGGGGTAGATCGAGAAATAGGATATGCAGCGAGAGAGAGAGAGAGAGAGAGAGAGGGAGAAAGAGAGAGAGAAAGAGAGAGAGATAGAGAGACAGAGAGAGACGGCGAGAAAATAGGATTTGTTAAAAAGGAATAGAGGAGAGAGAGAGAGAGAGAGAGAGAGAGAGAGAGAGAGAGAGAGAGAGAGAGAGAGAGAGAGAGAGAGAGAGAGAGAGAGATAGAGAGACAGAGAGAGACGGCGAGAGAGGCAGAGACAGAGATCAACTTATTGAAATACAAACTAAAACAAAAGAATGGAGAGTCTCGCACGCCTTACATATCGAGGGGGGGGGGGGGAGAATAAAAGAAAATGTTAACATACATGTAACACTATCAAAACTATACAATTTCAGACATACATAATAATTACATGTATTTAGAAAACCATACCACTTTACGCATACAGGCATACTACAAACAATAGTCCGCTAAGTATGGCAATGTTGTAGCAATCTGATGGAGGCTGTAACAAACGAGTCCAACGTCCAACGTCAGCAACAGTTACTAGATTTTCTCGTAGACGTCTTCCAATGTTAATTTCTTACACCAACCAAACCAGTAGGGAGAAAGGCATCGGCCTAATCAAGACTTAAACCCAAGGGTTTCCGATTAGAAGTTGCTCGCTCAACCGACTGAGTTTGAGTTGAGTTGGTTGAACGTCCCGCTTCAGCACTTTACGGGATATATTGTGGACGTACCCCAAGACTGATGTATGACAATTCTATGTAATGCACACACGAGGAGGACGAAGAGTCAACCGACTAAGATACCTCGTTTTCCGTTAGGTGGAGTCTGAATATTATTTTCTAAATGTTTGTATCTAAGAAGTACTAACACACTTTATCCTGGAAAGTCTTGTCTCAAACAGTTATGTTGTAAATCTGTTTTTATCTAGAAGAAAGCTTATCAGATAATGTAGGTAACGAATTCTAATGTATCGCTCGTGCAATAATTGTGGAGGTATTTCATTTAACTCGTCTCAATTTCTTAACTGAAACTTTTAGTTTGTGTGTTCTTGAATAATATACGTGTAAATTTATTCCTACATACATGGTGGTTTTTGTGATTCCTACTTTTACCATCAATGGGCGTATTTTTTGTATGGGAATGTCCGTAATCGACAGTGGTTGAACAAAGCAAGCCTTCATCTAATATTTGTTTCAAGAAAGCATTCCTTCATCATTCTTACTAATTTTTCTTAAAAACAATTTTTATGAAATATTTGCCAAACGAAAACTAGTTACTTGTTGACGTGTGTATCTAAAGAAAAAGATTTAATTTTTTTTTTAATCAGGCATGATTTAAGCTTGAAATCGAAATGCTAAAATGGGCGGTTTATTCGCTGTTTTTAGTAAGCAATTGGTTACATTTATGACTTTCTCGTTAATACTGATATTTCACCGTTGCAGGTGATGTGTAAACTGTACTACTTCTTCGAGAACTTCTGCTTCTGTTCGTCGGTGCTGCTTCTGGCGGCCATTGCTGTGGAGCGCTACATCGCCGTGATGCACCCGCTGCGAGTGAGGGGCATGTTCACCACCAGGCGCATGCACGTAGCACAGGTAACACGTCTACATCCACAGCAAACAGAGCCCGGGTACTACTCGGATCTGGGATTATATGAATAACGGCCAATGAGAATGTCAAAGTCGTAGTGATGAGTTGTTGTTGTTTTTTTTTCTAAATAGTAACAGTTATTAGGAGAATATTTTTACAACCTGCATTTTTAATCTTGTATTTAGGATGTTTAATTTTGATTTAACTAATTTATTTTATACACATGGCAGTTAATATTCGTGTTTTCTTGCCGAAGTTATGTTTATTTTCCGATTCATTGTTTTGTTTCTCTTTTTTGTTGGTTTTTAATGTACTTTCTTGTTAGGGGGTATTTGTTTTTGTTGTGTTTTTTTGGGGGGTTGTTGTTGTTTGTTTGTTTGTTTGTTTGATTTGAGGTGGGTGCTTGTTTTTCTTTTGATTTTTGTTTGGGCTTTTTGTTTTGCTTTGTTGTTGTTGTTTTCGTTGTTGTTGTTGTAGTTATTGTTGTTGTTGTTGTTGTTGTTGTTATGCTTTAACTATTACAATTGATTATGACAAGCCTCTTTTTTGTCTCACAACAGGTCATCATCTGGTTCATCGCAGCACTCTACAACATTCCTCTAATGGTTGAATTCGACACGCATACCTTTTCTATGGGCGTGAACAGTTCCTTTACCATATGCCTTTACAACCCTGACTCGTTTGATATGCGAGCTTTTTACACGGCCAACTTGCTGCTCTGGTATATCCTGCCCCTGGCAACCATGTCCGTCACCTACGCCGCGATATCCTGGACCCTGTGGGGCGCCACGGAGAAGTTGGGCTCCAGCGGCGGATCGTCCAGCACCTTGGGGTCAGTTGTCACACTGCAGAAAGGCGGGGCTGGCTTTGTAACGCAGCTGGCAAACAACAGTCCTACGGGCTACAACTATCCTGATGGGCGTGGCGCAGGTGTCGAGGGTCGTGGTTTTAGGGCCGAGAGATCATTAGGCGGTGCGAGCAGTGACAGCAACCACAGCAGCTCGTCAGTGTTCCGAGACGAGGTCAGTGATTCTCCAGACAAAGGGTGCTGCTACAGCTATAGGCGATTTCTCCCTCACAACAGCAATAACAACTTTCACCACGGGGAAGTTTACGAGTCGATGGAGGAAGAAAGAAGCGTGGAAAGCAATGGAGATAAAGTGATCCAGCAAACTGAAGCTTGCTTGTGCAACGTGTGTCGAAATGGCGCTTCAAAAAGGAAATTCACCACCCAGTCAGCTGATGCTAGGGGAAGACGACTGCCAGTGTGCTGGTCCTGGGCATCTATCCCAGCTCAACAAAACTCTGAGGTAAGCGCATCAAGTGGACGTGCGGCGTCTTTCAACAACGCCGACGACAGAAATTCTACCCTTTTTGAAATGGTCAGACTGAAAAGGTCTTGTCAGACGAGCAATCTTCAGACTCCGCCTGAGCGACAAAGAGTGCTCATGTGTGGTAACGCTAATCAGTCCTGTTCAGGAATGGCCAGAGGTAGCACAAAGTCTAGACTCTCAGACCATTCCGACTTGGGCCCGTTAAACAAAGATGGGTGCTGTGGTACAGGACTCAAGAGAAAGCTGTCCCTCCATCGCTGCCAGCGGTCCAGGTGCCTTCCGTCACCCTCCCAGCGAGTGCTGGCCTCGCGGCGCCGTGTGGTCCGCCTGCTGGTTGTGGTGCTGGTAACGTTCGCTGCCTGCGTCCTCCCACATCACGTCCGACTCGTTATCTACAGCTGGAACGTCGATCTTGGCACAAGCGCCGGTTCTGGCTTCCTGGCCCCAGTTGCCTTCGTCCTTCTGTACTTAAATTCAGCTCTTAATCCAGTGCTGTACAGTGTCCTCTCTGAAAGTTTCCGCCGCGGCGTCTATGAGTGTTTCCGCTCTTGTAAGAAGAAAACACATTTGACATTGCGGCGGCGAAGAAACAATGGCAACAGGTGTTGGGATGGAGTCAATAGTAGCTACAGGAACAATGTGCAGATGAGGAGCACACAAAGGAGCCAAGACTGAAAAGGCATGGGAAAATCTTGCCTTGAAACTTTAAGCATGCAGTATCTGGAAGGGGATTTTATAAAATTGGACATAAAGGCAGAGGTTTTGAGACCATAAGGCGCTTGTTAATACTAAGATGCTATATCGGTCGTCAAGTTGAGGATTCATTTATTTTCTTTTTTTCTCGTTGTTGTTGTTGATGTTGTCAATTGAACCACTGTTCTGTGAAAGGACAAATCATTCATTTTTAAGCCTACACACACACCTCAAAGGTGCAGAGATTATGCTGAGATATGTAATAGGTTTCCTATATATGTAATTCTATTTTTGAATAATTATGTTCTCGTTTATATGGACGAAAAAAAAGAATTTTGAAGAACTTACGCCAGCAAAACAAAGAAGAAGATAATTCTGTTCTTCACGAGACTTTTGATAGGTACACTAAATTTGTACATTCTTGGTGGTAAGAGTGCTCTATATCACAGTCCTGGTTGATAGGTCCAACTTCGTTAGAGCTCATTTATTCAATAATGTGTGCTGTACTTTTATGTACTCATGAATTTACGATTAAAATATCTTTTGTTGTCTTATTGTACACTGTGCATATTCTATTCTGTAACCAAGCCAAACTTCCCACGTGTGTAATCTTATTGTATCTTACCTTTTATTCGTTATGGTGAAAATGATCTTTTCAGAGACATTTTTATATTTTGTTTTCCAGTTGGGTCTTTCGTACCAAAGCCGTGTTTTTAATGGCATAGTGTTTGGTGGTTATTCTTTTCAATTTATTATATTTTAGTCGTGTACCAAGCGTGTACTTTATTTAATGTTTTGATATTAGTTTTTTAAGTAATTTTAGACTATAAAACAACAATTTAAATTGTTGTACTATGTCGTGAACGTCACAGAAAGTCCAAGAGGAAAAATGTTCAAACTGCCTAAATTTTCGAAAAGCTATAATTACTTTTATTTACTTTTTGTCTTTCATTTGAAAAAAATAATGGTTAATAGAGAATTCAGTCTTTGAAATCTTTGCTTCAAATTAAATAATTTATCATTTTATCGAAATGGAGTTCTAAGACGTCGTTACTGGAAACCTTTTTAGGGTAATAGTGATAAAAAGAGGAATTTGCGCTGTTCGTTTTGTTCGTTTATAGGGTGGTTTTTTTTTTGTATCTTCTATATTATAATCTTTGCGGTTATTTGAATGTCTTCAGCTATTATATTTTACGATAAAAAGTAGAAATCATGATAAATATTATAAACTTCGTGAGATCTCTCTTTCTCTCTCTCTCTCTCTCTCTCTCTCTCTCTCTCTCTCTCTCTCTATCTTTCTCTCTCTCTCCCTCTCTCTCTCTTTCTCTCTTTCTCTGCTTTGTTCTTCCATAACAATCATCTATCGTACACTTTAATGATCCGTATTTTATTTATTTGTATACCTATTTAACTAAGGGGGTGGGTGGGGCGAATTATAGTTATATATAAACAGTAATCTTGCATTTGATATTACACTGTTTAAAAGAAGAAGGAACAATCTCATTTAAGATACAATGGTAACAATATTGGGCTTGGTTTTGCTAAGGAGTAACTATTTTTAGATTATACAACTATCACGGGGATGATTGTTTTTTCTAAGTAGTTGGGGTAGCTTTGGTAAATGTGTTTTTTTTCCATTTCACAATGAGATCAATCCCTTTGTCAAGTCCATTTTCCTAGATCCTCTCTATCTACTACTCACTCCTTTTTGCGTTCATCTTTCTAGCTGTAAAAAATGTGCTCCAAAATATCTCTGCTCATGACATCACCAACAAAACTTGTCATCCGCAGAATTTATTTTTGGAACACAATCTTACAACTTCCTTAATGTATTCTTTTTAACAAATATTAAAAGGGCGAGTCTTTCCATAATCATGGCTAGGTGTCGCAGTTGTTAAAAGTGGAGAGAAGAAAGGAAAATTTAGTATTTCCCGATGACAAGGATAGAATTTTCAACAGTAAAGTGAAAATAATGTTGAGACAATCGTGCTTTTGGTGTTGTCAACAAGAAACCGCACAATTTTAACTGGTTCATTGTAGAACATAATTGGTCATAGAATTCTGAAGTTTATTTTACGGATCTAGAACAGTGCTAGCCGAAACCGTCATTATTTAACTTTTATAATAATTATTATTATCTTGTTTGTTGTTGTTTTGTTGTTTGCTTGTTTTTATGAAAACCGTTATCCATTCAGCTCTAGATTCTATGGTGTTTGGTTTTAGATTTTAATATCAATGTAACTTAAGTTTGCGTCTGGGGTGTTTATTATTTGAAACGATAAAAAACAAATCGATAGGTTTTCATCAAACGATTTTAAAGTTCTTCTTTTCATCTTGAAATATGACAAAAGGAAAGATCTTTGTGTAGTTTCTGTTTAGTACTAATTGACTTGACTTACTTGACTTAAGCCTCTTGATTCCTTGAGGAACATAGGGCCTCAACAAAGCTCCGCCAACGGACTCGATTTTGGCAGGTCCTTCTTAGCTCTGCCCATGTTGTTCCTGACGCCTTCACTTCTTCTTCAACACTCCTTCTCCAGGATTGTTTGGGACGACCTACTTTCCTCTTTCCTTGTGGGTTCCAGTCAAGGGCTTGCCTAGTGATGTTTGATGCAGGCTTTCGGAGAGTGTGTCCGATCCATCCCCACTTTCGCTTCATGATTTCGGTCTCAACTGGAGTCTGTCTTGTTCTTTCCCATAATTCCTCATTTGAGATGACTTCCGGCCAGTGTACTCCAAGAATGTTTCTGAGGCATCTGTTGGTAAATCCTTGAATCTTTTTAGAGTTCGTTTTTGTTACTCTCCATGTTTCTGAGCCATAAAGTAGGACAGATTTTACATTAGTGTTAAAGATTCTGAGTTTGTTGTGAATTGACAGTGTTTTCGATTTCCAAATTTGTCTCAGTGTGATGAAAGCCTGCCTTAGTACTAATTACTATGTCCGTATTTATTTTAACACACATTTTAAGTTGTTATTAAAGGGTATTATATTAATGTGAAACTATTTCATTTAAATACAAGACAAGACAAACTTGTCTATAACTTTTTATTTTTTTCCACCTCATTATAACAAGTCCAATTTTGTTTCTTGTAAATGTCAATAGAATGCTGCGTTTTGTTCAGTGAACAAGGAAATTGTTGCTCAATAACTTTCATAATTGTTGCATTTTTTTCTGAAATTTAATGTTCTGTTGATTGTTCAAACATGTTAATGGATGTAACTTCCTTTTATGAGCATTAAACAAATTTGCATACAAAATATTTCTGAGTGCTTTTCTTAAAATGCATTTAATCTTATCAAAAGTCATCTGACAGATCATTTTAAGCAAAATAATTTTGAAGCCATATTGATGATTATGAACAAAACTTATAAAAAGGAAAAGTTGGCAAGCTTTTAACAAGTAATAAAGAAAAGTCAAAGCAGTACAGTGTGTGCTGATTAACAAAATATAAACTTTGTGAAAGGGCATCACACATAACTGATACAGCATTGACAATGTGAGTGTGTGTGTGTGGGTGGGTGTGTGTTGGGGAGGGGTTAGGTTTTCATGGGATTTTTTGTGTTTTTTAAAGTGAATAGATTATGCAGAGACGTAAATTATAACTATATTGACTACTCAGAGAATAGGTCGGAAGAAAAAGTATGTAAATAACCTTATGATCACTAAAATTCAAAATGAAATGGGTTTTGTAAATACTGAAAGGGTTGTATGCCTTGGTTTGCTTTGATAAGCACGGAAATGGGTCGCTTAGGCAAATAAAAGATGGAATCCTTTTCAGACAAACTAATTTTCAATGTTGTTAAGGCAAAGTTTGCAATATTATTGTACTAGATTGGTTTGTTTAATGAGGCCATTCCACGTTGTTGTTTCAAAAATTTATAAATACAAAAGAATCGCTACTTGTTCACGTTTCCCAGAGCATGTCATATTTGAAACTGTTATGAAATTTCTTTCTTTTCAAATAAGTATTGTTATTGTTGCTTGTTTGCTGTTGCTATTGTTTGCTGGTTGTTGCTTTGTTGGGTTCTTTTTTTTCCCTAGTTATATTTGTGTACATAATTTTTTTTTAAGTATATAATATATATGTGTGTGTGTGTGTATGTGCGATTTTAATAAAGTTCAAATATGTGTGGCTGAAATTGAACATAAAAATGGGCTCCAAAAATACACTTTTGGTGCTGGAACGCTGTACTGTTTTTATGTTGTGTATTTTGTTACCTTGTTTTATTTATGTAAAATTACCAAAAGCATGAATCAAAGCAATATCGTGGTACGATTGATCTTTATTAAATCAAACTTTTAGAATATTCTCTTTGTTGTTTTTATTGTGTGTGAATTGTGTCGTTTTCTGTTAAAGCGATAGAGTGCACTACCCCAGGCATAATTTTTGGTATGACGATAGTGCAGTATATGTTAACTTCGACAAGTTGATGCTAAGTTGAGCTGATAAACTGCAACATAGTTATGTTACTTCAGGTACATTGAAAATAATAATAATAATAATAATAATAATAATAATAATAATAATAATAATAATAATAATAAAAGGCACAAGACATATTATCTAAAAGTTAATATGATCACTTTAATTAAACTGGTATAGTTTAACATATGTTACCTCAGGAAAATTTATGGAATGGTACTGTTATAACTGGTAAAGTTAAATATATGTTATCTCAGAATATAATGGCACTCTGCGGAGGTAAAGAAAATGATAGTGGAGTAAAAGTAATAAAGTTAATTATTTCAAAGTCATTGATGACAGTTTTGAACTGATAAAGATCGATACCCTTGAGGTGATTGAATGTATTGCCAAGTTAAAAGAGCAGTGACGAACTTAAAGGCAGTTTTAAACTAAGACTATGAAAACTCAGTACATCAAGGACATTGACGCAAAAGTTAATGCCGCACTGTTAAAATGGGTCACTTTAGTTCATTGAAGGCCTCGTCCTGATTGGGTTACAGGGATTGTAATGAGCACCACGTGACTTGCCGGATTTGGTAGGCGAGGTGTTGTACCAGCAGGGCGATGGGTGCGTTTCTTGTGCAGTTGGTTTGACGGTACAGTGTATAATGGTAAAAAAAATATGTAGAAATGGGATTTTAAATAGCTTAAACAGATATTATAACTATGTTTCCCCATGCAATGTTATATAGATCGTCTTATTTCTAACTAAGTTATGATTTGTGCGTGAATTGCTTCCCAAATGCTTCTTAGAATTCTAAAGTCTAAATATGATTTTTTTTTTTTTTTTAATAATCATAAACTCGACAGTACTGTGATTGCAAGGCTATTCTTTGGTATTCAGTGTAATATTAAACCTCACTGCTATTTTTTTCGTTCGCTATGAACATCATTATCTGTCACTAGTTGTCAGTGTCCTCGTAAAGCATTAGACTCGTCAAAATACTTAATATAGTAATAATAAGCTTTAAGTTGCCGTGACACCTTTTTTGCAAGGTTTTTATGAGAAGAGTCAGAGTTTGCACGCGATTTTTAAAATTAAATTGCAGTAAGCCGTTTCAAAAAGTACACACAACATTGCCTTACTGTAATAGTTTCATAGGTTTGTAAAATATGTGACAGTCTTAGTAAAAGGTAACACTAATTTCATCAATAATCTGGAATTACAAGCTTTGCATCTGCAGCTTGTAGTGCGTTGACCAAAACCAGGATCTTAATTAGTTTTGTGAATTAAATAGAATAGTCTGTTACTATGCGTAGAAAGTCTAATGAAAGATAATTATTTGGAAACCAAAAAACTACTGTCTTCTGTGGTGCAAACTTCAGGATAAGTGCAGTGTCATAGCATAAGGCACGATACACGTACGTAGTTTTCACTTGAGAACTTGTAGAAGTGTGGACAAAGAAACCAGAAATCGCTTTCAGAGTTGAAGCACAAACATTTCGACTCATTAAGCACTGGGTAGGATGTTGAATATTTCTTCTACACATTAGTATAAATTAGTTTTTATTGACCACCACCAACAAAAACAATGTTCATATACTTGTTGTTGTGGTGGTTGTTTTTGTAGTTGTTGTTGTTGTTGTTGTTGTTGTTGTTGTTGTTGTTGTTGTTGTTGTTGTTGTTGTTGTTGTTTTTGTTGTTTTTATTTATTTTGTTTTGTTGTTACATTCTACTCTTTCTCTTCCTCCCCCTGCCCCCCCCCCTTCCACACACACACCAACATCACATTTTTATTTAGCTTGCCTCTTTCGGTCCCTTTATTTAATACCTTACTAGCCAATGCCCTATTCGAACAGGTAAGTTTTGTTAGAAGTTACATTTACACAAACAATAGAAAAACTTACTGATTAGTTCAGCACTTCTGAGTAGACGACATTTCGTGGCCATTATCATCAAATCTAGATCTTGATTTATCGCCAATAGATTCTTGCCGTTTTCGTTTTGCTGTAGACACTCTCTTTGCGTTGTTTGTTTTTCGACGCAAGTTGCTTTTAGCAGGAGTGGGCATGATTAAAATAATAGATCTAGATTCTACACATCACTATCGAAACGTAATCCAAACGCGAATCAAACAATGCGCCATTATAATTGCCAGTAGGCTACAGCGGTAAATGTAGGCCTGCAGTAAATGAATGGAAGGGCTGTGAATGTATGAAACTGATCTGTTAATTAAAAATTGATTAGGCGTTGATGTTATTAGTTTTAAGACTCTAAAATCTTCTCTGGCTTATTTGTAATTTTACTGTAAAATTTGGGATTTTAGGGTGGAGCGGTTTGGGTTTGATCGCATGTCTAATTTTGAGACGAAGACTTTCTTACGAGAGAGTCGCGCAATATACGTTGTTTTTATCAATGGCAAAATATTATTCAAAAAGGCATGACTAGTTTATTATCACCCTGTTCATAGAGGGAAGCTCTGCAGCGATTTAATATTTGCTGATATCAAAGAGAGCCCCCAACCATTGATACACCAAGGAAAGACGGAAAAGAATATTGTCTGGTTGTTCTTGTTGAAATCTTAGGTAAACAAAACGCTATTAATGTTTGAGATCACACAAAGTGTTTGGCCTGCTATAAAATTAAACGTCTAGGAAGATGGACTTTCATTTAAAAGAAGAGATGAGGAGAGCCTTTTGACGTTTGAGAAAACTAATTTGGTAGGGCTCTAAAGCTTCAGAGGACAAGGTGATTTGAGACATGTGTATGTTATTGCGAAAGCGTTTTGTCTGTTATAAAATAAATAGATCAGGTGTCACAAACAACACAAAGCGAACCAATTTTTTTTCATTTATGAGAGGAAAAAAATATTACATGGCGCTTATCATTATGAAGACTTTGTAGGTGTTTAAAAGCCTTTATTAGGATTTTGAGATTGATTTTTTTCCCTAAGCTTTGGAATCATATGATTATTTTGTTAACGTCATTTTAACCTGGTTCATGACATGCAGGCAAAATTTTGCGTTAACCATTTTGAGAGTAAAGGCAAATATCGTATTATATGTTCTTTATTAGGGCGGTGTAGATAAGAAAATTGTTAATTTGCTTTGATTTTGATTACAATAATAATGAAATAGTCTTAATCGTTGACTCTAAAAAGAGATTACCCCTCTTTTAGACTTCTAAAAGAAGAACAAAATATATTAAATCTATGACTGAGTTTGAGTTAAAGCTTCCTTTCTTTGTTTAGATTGTTCACGTATGGCTCCTTTTAACTTTTAACATACAATCTTTTTATGATTGAAGAAAACGTAAAAACATCAAAAGGCCTCTCTTTTTAAAATGAAGGATTTTATTCTAGAACCTCTAGATTTTTTGAATATAATACCCAGATATAAGCTTCAGTATAATGCCCAAGATAACATCTAGGTCAAAGATCTAGATCTCGGTCTCAAAAATTGGTGGTGAAGGAAGTTGTTTTAGCTGTGGATATCAATATAAAAAAATTAGGACGCACTTCTTTATTAGATATATTCTTTGATAATTCAACTTAAGATCGACCTTAAATATAGATATCTTTTTCAAAACCAAAGCATTAACTCTTAAAAGCAATCTTAATGTGATCTATCCTTTCAAAGCGTCGAATGATCAAACTTAACCAAGTGAAAGAAGCCCATGGTTGTCTTTTTTCTTTATAAAGCTCCAGTTTTAGTATTATTTATTTAGTTTTTGCTGTAAAGGTTTCGTTCCATTTAGATTTTGAAATATTTTGAATTTTAATTTACTTTCCCATTATAATTAAATTTTAAGATCAATTTAGGTATGTCACAAACAATTTTCACACGTGAAATTGAGTCTTATTACAATAATTTAACAAAATGCGCAATCATAGTTTGGAAGTTTACAACCAGCATTTAACTAGGTTTTATTGGCCAGAATAAAGGCTGATGTTGACATTAAGAAGATCAGCCAACTTCATACCAGTCCTGGGTTTCTCTCTCTCTCTCTCTCTCTCTCTCTCTCTCTCTCTCTCTCTCTCTCTCTCTCTCTCTCTCTCTCTCTCTCTCTCTCTCTCTCTCTCTCTCTCTCTCTCTCTCTCTCTCTCTCTCTCTCTCTCTCTCTCTCTCTCTCACTCTATCTCCTCTCTCTCTCTCTGACTTTTTCTGTTCTTTTTCTTTCTCTCTTTCTCTCCGACTATTCACTTGAACTTGCACCTGAAGGTATGCTAGGTCTTGTATTTTAGTTATATCTCTCCTTCATCGGCCTATCTTTTCAGCGAGGCATACCATTTCTCTCCTTCGACCTTATTGATCTTGGTATGAGGATCTAAGAAGTAGATTGTTAAGACCACTGATTGTAACCACTAGGCTTTATTGCTGAGGGGCTTTTCGAACGATCCCTCCTAATATATTTGTATGATGATAATAATTCTAATGCGATCCATTTAAGGCTCCAGAAAATTCACGGCCACATCACTGCTCTTATCATCACTTTTTCGAAGTCAATTTCACCTTAATTTAACTACCCTCCCCTAATGGCGGCATAAACTAATTTCCTTAGTTTTTTTAATAATGAAACTTTATTTTCTTTTATACAATCTTTTTCTCGGTTGCTCGCGATTACACGCTGTGTTTTAAGAGTAAAATTATGGAAACACTAGATTCGATGCGTTTTTCACTAAAATTGTTACAAAACTTATATTCTACTTTTAGATGCGGTGGGCGTAACTGTTGATGTCTTTGTTTTCTACTTTGTACGTCGATTTACGATAATAATGTCTTTGTCTATTTATGGCCGTTTCATTGCAGGAGTGACCCGGGGGATCGTAGGGCAAAACAGATTTTTTGTGCGCACCAAATAATTTTTGTCAATAAAATAGAATGCAGCCCGGTAAAACTTAGAATATACGGGGTAAAACATTCCGAAAAAAAAACAAGGTGACAAAGAAGTATTGTTAAAAATTTTCCCCCATGTCAAAGTCAACTCTATTATTAGGTTTTTAAAAAAACGTGTCTTCTATCTCACTAACATCTCAGGGCGTTTCCCAGTTCACCCAAAATTAACAACACTGTAACCCGTGTGTAGCTATCAAATGACTACTAAGGCTTTTTCTGAGCGTTTCAAGTAGCATGCCTTTAAAATTTTATCCAGAGGGGATAAAAACGAAGCTGAGATAATGTCGTTGGCCACCATTTTATAATTGGCTCGTTTGTCTGAGGAGACTTCCCGTTGTTCTTTATCTAATTAGGTCTGGGCCTGCAAGGAGGAGGAGAAGAAGAAGAAGAAGAAGAAGAAGAAGAAGAAGAAGAAGAAGAAGAAGAAGAAGAAGAAGAAGAAGAAGAAGAAGAAGAAGAAGAAGAAGAAGAAGAAGAAGAAGA
>RQTK01001084.1:111613-124052 GCA_003991915.1 Elysia chlorotica
TTACTATTTTTATCATCATCATCATCATCATCATCATCATCATCATCATCATCATCATCATCATCATTATCATCATCACGATCATCATCATCATCATCATCATCATCATCATCATCATCTTCATCATCATCATCATCATCATCATCATCATCATCATCATCATCATCATCATCATCATCATCATCATCATGTTTTATTAGTATAATTATTGTTACTATTATTTTTTTTTAATAATGTTTATCGCGTATGTCAGAGTCGTTTCTGTCAAAAATTTGCATTTTTCAGAGTTTGTCTTATTGATGCAATTACGTGTCGGATGGCTAAGAGTTTTCTTTTCAATTTCCGGCTCAATGTGCTCAAATTATCAAAATGGAGAGTGCGTGAATAGCTTTAAAATTATGCCTACGTAAATCTATAAAATATTTTTGTTTTGTAGGATTTCCTGTTTAACCGATAAAAAGATTTTACTATATTAATTTGGAGCTTACCCTCCTTATATTAAGATTCTTTTTATTATTTATACATTGACATCTAAGCATAGTGGAGGATGTAGACGGGATATTTACTTCCTAGAAAATTAACTGGAAGAAAGAATACATGTGGTGCAAAGTTGGTACCACAGAGCGCGACTTCTAATCCGGAGGTACCGGGTTCAATCCCTAATCACCCCCTTGTTCTTTACTGGTTGGGTGGATGGCAGTATAATCTACCTGGCTGTGTAGAAACAACTTGAAAAAAAAACAATCATAGGGCCTTGGAACACGCCGTCCTATATGAGCCTCTTTGATAACCCAAAGACATTAAAATGAAAAAGAGCCCATCGCCGGAAAAGAACTTGCGATGAAATAAACCTTTCTGGGAGGAGTGGAGAACTCTCAGCTAACTTTATGAGCTCTCTAGCACTATCCGAGTTTCACCAGAGAATGGCATAATGGAAGAAGGGTAAAAAATGTATACATCGCTTCGCTAATTAAATTTACACTTTTTTATTACTTTTATTATTAATAAAAATTACTATTATTATTATTATTATTATTATTATTATTATTATTATTATTATTATTATTATTATTATTATTATTATTATTATTATTATTTTCGCTCGAGTCTGCTCTTGATGGATATGAGTCTATGACTAATGCAAGATGAGGAAATGACAAAAAACAACATAAGCATTACCGTGAATGAAAAAATAGTTCTAAAGCAAGATTTATAGCATCATTAGCAGGATACAGCTTCCCGTAAGCGACATTTGTTTGGATTCTCAGGATATTTGTCTCCTTTTGTTTGTTTTATTTAAGTTGGGTTTTTCCGCGTTTGGTGTTTGTATGAATGTAGGCCTAATTCTGCATTGGTCTGTTTTGTTTATCTAGTTTTTCTTTTTTTTGTTTCGCTCTTATTTATGTGCGTGTGTGTGTGTGTGTGTGTGTGTGGTTGTTGTTTTTTTCCTTTGCTTTGTTTATGTTATTGTTTTTGTTTTGTTTTAGTTTTGTGTTTTACTTTGTTGTTGTTGTTTTTGTGGGGGGGGGGAGGGGGGTGTTTGTTTTGTTTTGAGGGGGAGGGTTGTTTTTTGTTGCTAAGTTGCACTAAGGTTTTTTTGAAGCTTTAATGCAGCCGAGATCTCAAAATATTTGGATCTGGATTGATAGAAGGATCGGTGGAAATATCGTTAGGAAATATAACGCAATTGAGTTGCTATTCCATATTGAAGCAGCCCTGATTCATGATGGGTATAAATGAGAATTTGACATCTACTCTAAAAGCAAAGTTTGTAAGGTTTGTAAAATTTTACGTAACAGTCAAATTTCTTTAAGCATATAATTATCATAAAGGGTAAATGAAAGTACGGATTTTCCTGAAAGTGAGTCAAATGTTTTAATGCATAATTATTATTTGTTGCATTTTGGTGTTCAACCTCCGCTCACGTGAAAGTCGTAACCCAATAACCCTGAAAATCTGCGTAAAAGTACTTGAATTCCCAGGAAAATAAAGCGAGAAGGTAAAAAGAAGCCCATGCATCAACCTACGTATTCTAAATCTATAAATAATTAAAACACACTGATTGGAGGGTTTTGTATAAACCAAACACTTATTTATTCCATACACACGTATGAACGAAACCGCCAGAAAGATGCCCTGGGAGAAAGAAAGCAAATAATTATTGTAGCGGCCATTCTATCCCGTCAATTACTGGACATCATTTAAACATTGGTATTGCTGAGGATTATCTGTAGTTAGCGAGGCTTGACCGGGCAATCGATTGGTTCGGAAATTAGACCTTGATAAGTTACGGAGATTCTTAGAATCGTGTACTCTTGTACTCGTTCTGATTTAGTTACATTTAAGTATGATGCTGCAACAAAAGAAGAAAATCAATAGCAATTTCAATTTATAATGTTTTTTGTTTGTTACAACAGACATTTAAGGCCTGCTTGCGAGATGATTGACTGTTGATAGAATCAAAACATGAATATTACATGTTAACTCTTTCATAATCTTTAAGCATAAAATTATAGTATTTTTCTATAATGAACATTACTTTTTTTAATTCAACTTTTCTTTTCAATATTGAAAAACGCATCCTATTTTTTTATGAAAAAGAATATTTTAAGACTGTGTCTTGAGAAATATATAGAAAGAATGTGGATAAGATAAATTTATTTTTTTCTAATTCAATTTACAAAATTTTTATAAAATGTAACCGCTTTTTTAAATTACCTTTTGTTTAGAACTAACGAAATTCGTCTGAAAAAGTATTGATTTTGACTGAAGTGTAAGTTAAGAGTAAGATCTAAGTATATGGATTTTCCCGCGAAGCCTCAGAGGCGTGATGATTCCAAAGCACTAAAGTGGTTGATTTTATTAATCAATATGGCCGCGGTGACTTTGGTTTCCCACATGCCTAAATATTGTACCGCTTCTTTTGTTTTTCTTTGTTGCCGCCTGTAACGTCAGGCTCTTGCCTATTGGATTATCCACTTTAGGCCTACTTGAATGCACAGTGCATATGTTTCGTCTCATATCGTTCAAAACGGTTTATAACATTCAGCACATTCTATAATCGACTTACACGTTTTGTGGTTCTATCTAAGCTGAGGCGACTGGATCTCCTACTCATCAACCGTGATAATAACATTAATATCTCTTACGATCATGGTTAGTGCGACAGTACGGATAAAAATGGTCATCTATGACAGTATTCAATGTGGGTAGCTTTGAATATGATTACTAATCATTCACTAAAGAGAGGCGTTTAAACTTTCCTTTTCTTCCTTTTATCTTCTATTTGAGAAATGAATATTATTTACCAATACTTATGCATTATAGTGAACATTACATAGATTATTATTATGGTATTAACGTCTCAATTATTCAATAAGGTAAAATTTTTTAGGTCTGTCTCTGTGTTAACCTAACTTATGTCTATCTATCTCGCCATCTATCTATCTCTTTATATAATATCTATTTATCTCTCTTACTCTTTCATTCTATCTGTCTCTGTTTGTCTGTATGTCTCTCTCTCTTTCTCGATCTCTCTCTCGATTCTGTTTGTCTCTCTCTCTCTCTCTCTCTCTCTCTCTCTCTCTCTCTCTCTCTCTCTCTCTCTCTCTCTCTCTCTCTCTCTCTCTCTCTCTCTCTCTCTCTTTCTCTCACTCTCTCTCTATCTATCTCTATCTCCCTCTCATTATAAATCATTTTCAGTTCAAAGCACGCTTTGCTGCTCTTAATTTAATCGATATCTCCACGCCATTTTACAAATACAATATCCAATGAGCACGATTTTCTTAACATTCTTTTCAATATTGAAAAACGCATCCTGTTTTTATTGAAAATAAATTCATTCTATCTCTTTTTTATGAAAAAGAATATTTTTAAGACTGTGTCTTGAGAAATATATAGAAAGAATGTTGTGAAAGAGGCCGATTTGTTGTTCTTTTGGTCATACAATACAAAGTCTAGGTGAGGCTCACCATTTGCACTTTGGCTTCTTCTTTTCCTTTCTTTTTTTTTATTCAAGGGGGGGTGAGGGTGAGTTTAAACTTAGGCGAACTTATAGGCTTAATTTAGCTCTCAGCTCATCATCAAGACCTGTAGTTGTTTTTGTTTTGTTTTTTGCCTGGATGTTTTTTAAGCAGACAAAAAAAGAACGTTGATTATTAAGAAAATAGAGAAGAAGAAAAATCACGAAAGTGACAGTCATTTTGTCTCAGTTGAGATCGTGACCGGAAATTAAAAAGATTGATAGTTCACGTTTGGGTCTATAGGCCTATACATGTTGTTTCTTTTTCCTTTTAGTGATGACTAAATGAGAGAAAGCAATATGCATATTTCAATTTTGTTATAAAAATGTAGGCGGAAGAGTCTGTGAAATTAAGATATTATGATGTTCAGTTCTAATTTTATGTAATGGATTAGCGACTGGAATGTTTTTTTATATTCTGATTAGAGAAGTCCAAAAGGTATAACTTTAAGCTTGTCATATTTGGAATTATAAAGGTTTGTAATAAGGTAATTAATTTATTCCCACCAGATATTTTTTTATGTGCAGTCTATGAAATGTAAGGTCCAGAATGTTTTATTATCGATATCTTTGAAAAACGATACAGCAAAAATAGGCCGTTTCGTCTTTATGTTTCGTGATGCACCTTTAATCATCACCACCACATCATCTTTATAATTATCATCATCACCACCATCAGCATCAGCATCAGCATCACCATCCCCATCATCTTTATATTCATCATCACCACCATCAGCATCAGCATCACCATCACCATCATCTTTATATTCATCATCACCACCATCAGCATCAGCATCACAACATCCCCGAATGGCGCTAATTTAAAATAAAATTATGGAAGAGAAAGTAAGAAAATAGGAGGGGGAAACCCCAAAAAACAAAGAAACAAATAAACAAACATAAGTACATTTTAATTCAGCTATATACTTTTCTTTTACATTAAATTAGTGACTTATTTTATGTAATATAAATAATAGCGTATTCCCTCTTATTCTTAAAAAAAAAACAATATTTTCCATGATCTTTCACATGTCGCATCTGATATTAACTCCCAATCCATGTGTAACGCTGTCTACTTATAAAAAAAATTAAAAAAAAATTGCATGATTATTGTATTTAGAAAGAGAAAAACCAATACATTTTGATCATAAACTAGGGTATAGTTTCAAATTAGGAAAACGTAATAATATAAGTATGTACAAAATAGAATGTTGCATGACCAATCAATGCGAAAATCCACACCTGACCAGGAATCTGGGTCGAGGCGGAAAAAAGTAGAAAAAGAAGAAAAAAAAATCAGCATCACCATCATCATCATCATCACCAATGTCATCATCTACATCATCATCATCATCATCATCATCATCATCATCATCATCATCATCATCATCATCATCATCATCATCATCATCAGTCGCGCACACTGGCCATCTGTGCATACTCAGGGTCGTCGAGCCGACTTTTCCAAACCGACCTGTCATGATCCAGACGGGCTCAGACTGTCAGTTGCACTTTTACATTTCTTCCAATTGAATCTATAAAGCCACGCCTTTATGGGTTAAATTTGCTTCATTTTTAACAGTTTAGTTTTCTTTTTTTTATATTTGAATGTAGTGAGATGAAAATTGTTTCTAGTTCTTTCAAATGTGTTACCGAGGGATTGGTGAGAAATGTGAAAAAGGGGGGCTGTTTTTCGTAACACTAATTTCTAAATGGAGTCAAATATTTTTTGGTTTGGTCATTGCCCTGTTTCATTTATCGTTTTATCAATATAAGTATAGCCTGCTGTTGTTATAAATTATATTTTCAATAAATCTTTTGAAGTTTCTTCTAAAAATACGTACCCTGGTGGACTCTGTTCTTCAAATATTTACATTAATTTTCTTTTCGAGTAAACGAGGTTTTCGTGACAGGCAGCATTAGTAAGCTTTTAACACTTTTGTAATCATTAGATTATATCTACGCATCTTTGAGACACCGTTTTGAGCAATAAAGAGGTGGGGCGTTGGTCTTTTTAGTCAAAATACGATGGCACAAACTTGTATGTTGGTTACGGCCCTGGTGTCAGTACAATGTGACGTAACGACTGAGACTGGAGTCCCGCTTTCCCCGCACTGCTTCATGTGTGGCAAAACCTAAATTGCCAGACGATCGTCTTGGGACCCGTACGTGGTCCTCCTTGTGGAACTAGGAAACGTCAAACTTGGAGTCCTCATATAACTAGTATTTAAGATTTAATCTAAATTTAGACCGTTTTACTTTGCCAATCATTCCGCGCTCAAAGTTCATCAATTTCTAAGAAAAGACACATCAGAGAGAACTAAAAGCATAGTTTCCGAAATCAAAGAGTACAATAAATCAATTGTTTGGTTTTTTTTACTTTGGCATAGTCAAGTACATCAAAGATATCTCATTTTTATTTACGTATCATAAATACGGATTGGTCGAACGATAATAGCTTTGTCTATTTCCTTTAGGTCTGCACCAAGAAGCAATTTTATATCTCATTTTAATTTTTTCTTTCCATTTAAACACGTCTTTTCATTCTTGTTAGAGCATTCATATAGACCACAGTATAAAATCTTCCAAGGAAACAGTAACACAGGAGACGTTAATTTGTCACGTATGAAAAAAACGTTGTTGTTTGTTCTTGTTTTGTTTTGTTGTTGTTGTTTTCTGTTCTTGTTTTTTATGGGGCGTCATTGTGAAGTTGATGATTCCAATGGTAATCTGGTACAGTGAAATAGTTTCGAAATCCAAAACGTTCTCGACACACATGAAAGAAATTTAAAGGAAACATTTTTGTGAGGCCATAGCCTATTTTCTCACTCTACATGTATGTACTCGTATATTTCCAATCTTTATGTTGTTTCCCTCCGTACATCAGATAGGCGACGTTCGCTCTTAAGATTCAAAAACTAGCAGTTAGACCTTGGGTTGTTGATAATGTTGCAGTTCAGACAGCCTGGTACACATAAAAAGTTCCAAATTCTACTGATACGTTGGGTACGCTTTTCTTTTCCCCATTAATATTTGGGAGAAAATGGGAGAGTGTCTGCTAAGAGCTTGTGTACAGCTTAAGATTGCGAAACTATGACGTCAGAGAGATGGAGCTGCGGGGTGCGAGACAGCTTTTCTTTTTTTTTTATATAAAAATGAGAAAAAACACAGATTTACTCTTTCTCTCGGCTTTGTCAAAGTCGCCCTTTGCTTTTTCATCTTGTCCATGCCACATGTCACCTTCCAGTTTAAAATATTTTTTAATCCAACTTGGGATTGGCAGTACGTGAAACCAACAAGGATAAATCGTTAAGTTAGGATAAGATAAATCTTTATTTGTCCCTTTGAGAAAAACTCGACTAAAAATGTTATTACATACATAATTATCATAAACTGAACTTGTTTACAAAAAACTAAATCGATGCAATTAATTTTTTTTAACAGAGAACATTACATTAATATGACTAATGACTTTATCGTAGTACTGTAGAATCAAATTTTAAGTTTAACCAAGAAACATTCAAACATAATATTGTGTACGTCGTTAGGAAAGAGAAAACCTTTTCTTTTACCTCCTTTCTTTCTACCCTTACATTCACACTCACAGCTACACGTTCGCGCGCGCACACGGAAACACACACACACACACACACACACACACACTTGTTCTAAGTTGAAATCTTCAGATGTTGTGAGCGTGATGGTACAAATGAGTTATTGTAGTGGTTAGTCCTTGCTCTAGGTTGAATGCTGCGAACGCTCTGTGTAGAAGACTTGAACTACTGGTGGATGGTTGATGTCTTTGATTATATCTAAACAATGGGTTCTTTTGAAGATGAAGATAGTTTTATTATTTAACAATACGAACACTATGAACATGCTAGCTGAACTTAAATATCATTTTGTCGATCAATGTAACAGCTCTTGTCTTCATTAAAGAGAGGAATCACTGTATCCGTGTTTGTTCTACAATCAAAAATTAGTTTTTGTTTTGTTTGCATTCAGGGTCAGAAAGTTCTTTTTAAGCCAGGCGTAAAACTTTTTTACCTCAGCTCTATAAATGTCCTCTGATGCTCCTAAAAGATGGTTGTATTAACCATTGGTAAATTTAATACGATCAGTGTTTTCTTCGGTGACCTTATAATCATCCGTATATATTTGAATATAGAACTGGAGATACAAAAAAACCCTGAGGTGCGCCAGTGTTAGTTACCATCTTTTCTGAGCATATTACATTGTTGTTAACAAAGCGGGGCCTATTTGTTAGGAAGTCTAAGATTCACAAAATAGTGCAGGTATTACTATTTCTATATAGACTGGGATAGGTCTATAGTTAATTATATTTATGGTAAAGGATGATTTATTTGTAATAGGGTTTGGCCTACAACTGTGGTATTTTATTTGAATGAATCCAGACTCTATTACATTAATTTTGTAGCTTCTCGATTTTATAATTATGACAGAACGTGTGGAAATTTAAATTAAATGTTATCCTTTAAAACAAATTTTGAATTTCTAATCTAAAATGGAATTGCAAGTAACGCCTTACATGGCATAAAATATAGGGCTTTATGGCAAATTTTACTTAGGGATTCATTACTATTGGTTACACGCCTGCCGTTTTTTAGATCGCTCAGATCCCCCACAATCAGCTTCGACTCACTCAAAAATACCACCACCAGAATTTAGAAGGTGCAAGAGGGTCCAGTATGAAAGTCAGAAGACGTTACTGTAAACCTGCCCTTACCGGTGATCATTACAACCAATGTTTGCTCACTAAACAACAAGTTTGAATTTTTTTGAAGAGCTGACAGCGTGTTGTCGCTACCAACATCAATATAGAGAGGCCTCGTGTGTTTTACCGAAACCTGGCTTTAAAAAACACCACGCCAATGACTAATTATTGACATTAACGTTTTTACTGTCGTTAGGTCTGACAGAACGAACGAAAGCACAGGCAAGGACGCGCTAGGAGTGTGTGTGTGTGTACGTACATATATGAAAGATGGTGTCACCCGAATGAAATTCACATAAAATACAGAACACTGTGCTAAGGACTGTGAAAAAGTGGCTATCTCGATAATTGCTGATTATACAGCGAAACTAATGAACTCGTCACCCGACTCTGTTGTGATAATAACTCCGGTGATTTCAACAGAGTTCGATCTGCCGCGATATCAAGAAGGCGACGGGAAACGACAAGGCACTGGACCTCTGTTATGTGGACGTCCCTAACGCCTACAAGAGCAAGTTCTTATCACCGCTAGGAGACTCCGATCACAACATCGTCCTTCTCATACCATTCCATAAAACTGTTTTGAAATCTAATACCAGAGAGGAAGATAGTGAGCATTTTATGATGGAAGTGCGCATGTAAATTTGAAAGGGTGTACCGAATGTATTGACTGATCTTTATTTATTGAATCCTGTGATACTTTAGAGCAGGTTAATGACCATGTCTGTTTGTATATATTTTTTTTAAGATCTGTCAAGAAAGACTAGAGGAAAGGCTTAGATTTAATGATGTTAGAAAGGTTTAAAAAACATTGTAGAGTATCAAAATAAACAGTCCTTTTCAGATCCAAGATGGAGAAAACGATGTCAACGAACTCATTATATTTTATGCTCGTTTTGATCATCATTTTAGTGCTCGTTTTCTGTCCCTTACACAGCACATTTCTAATGACAATGACAATCCCTTTCTTTCAAAAGAAGAATGTAATGTTGAGCGGATCTTCTCATCTTTAAAAAAGAACAAAGCATGTGGGCCAGATAATATTAGTCCAAATACATTGAAGACATGCTCCAAATAACTGGCACCGATTTTTACAAAGATTTTAAATAAATTCATCTCGGACAAAGATATACATAACATTTGGAAAACATCGAAAATTGTACCTGCCCGTAAAAAGGGTAAGGTTAGAGATATGCATTATCTGTTGCTTTAACATATATTTTAATGGAACGTTTAGAAAAGATTGTTGCTAGTCACTTGTGCCCCAATTGAAGGTCCTATGCTGTTAGCCGATCGGAAAAAATTTACGCAAGGGATTTGGTTATTGATTTTTCAAGTGAATTTAATACCAATATAACCCCATATCCTAGTAGAAATAACACAACCATAAAAATCAACAAGCACTACATCCTATGGATCATAGCGTTTTTAACAGAACTGCTTACTATCTCCATATATCAAACACCATCATGACAGAGACAGGAGTCATGGTATCCCCGCCCTGTCTCGTGTGTGGCAGCACATAAAATTGTCAGACGTCCGTCTTGGGGCCCGTCCACAATATAGCCTATATAGTGCTGCTGTTGGACGTTAAACCAACCCAACAACAACAACGACAAACACACGGGCACCAAATTGATCAGTACTCTCCCCTATCATGTTCACTATATGCACAAATGACTGCAGGAGTCGATACAACAATACAACTCACAAGCCCTAATTGAATTTTGAAAAAGACCTTAAAAACTATTGCGGAGTCGTTCCAAACGCTGTGTGATAATCACCATCTTCTACTTAATGTAAACAAAACAAAAGAGCTGATCTTAGATTTCAGGAAAAAACAATAAGCACCATACAGTGTTAAAATTGAAGGTTCAAGAGGTTGAGAAAGTGACAAATAATTAATAATTATGGGTAACAATCAACGAAAGTCTAGGGTGTCATCCCCTTGCATCGAATGTATTAGGTAGAATAAATCAAAGAATGTATTTTATGAGAAGTCTAAATCGTTTCAATATCGAGAGATCTATGATCTACATGATCTACAAAGCGACAATTCTGTCTTCTCTGAGGGGGGGGGGGGTCTCAAAAGCATCAGGCAAGAGTGCCTACAGCGTTTCACGGCTGTTTGACAGGTTGTGTTTAGGCAAGCGTTGAGTGTTTTGAAAGACCGGGGGTATCCTGTTTCCTGACAATTGATTGTGTCCCAATAGCCTGCAAAACTAAAACATCTGAACGCCAGAAACTGCTAGATATTCTAAATCATGTACGCCACATTATGTACGTATACATGACATTAATTACTCAACATAAAACGCTTGCATTGTAAAGTTATGTAGTTTCATGAAGCCTCAATTATGCCATCTTTCAGTAATCTTTTATATATTTTTGTTTGTTTTTTTTTTATTGTGTGACATTTCATATTCTTATTTATTTTATAAGTATACATAAATGTTTTATATTTGTATTTATTCGTATGCATTCTATATACGTTTATATTGTTTCTTTTAAATAATAATTTCTATGCAACCGTTGTAATGTTAAAACATTATTCTAATATATACATGCATATGCGTTATTTATGCTTTTTTGATCAAACATAACTATTGTGTGTCCAAAGTGCTTTTTAACCTAACGAGGCGTTATTTTCGAATGAAGTAGAAGGGCCTAGATATATATACAAGAATTTTCCAGCCTTAAGCTCACATAATTATTCCTTAACACTACTCACCCCCTCTCGTCTGAATCAAACTTCGAGTAATTTCTAAAAACTACTAGGTAGATCTAGACTCCAAGCCCGTTTTCGCCAGCTGGTGAACACTACTCACGTGGTACATGCTAGCATAGTAACGTATGCGTAAACTATGTCACAGTCTGGTGTCATGTCTAACGAGGTCAACTTTGGTTTACCATAAAAAATGGTTCTACAAGAAATCCCAAAGACCTAGATTTATGTTCTCCAATTAAGATTTTGCGTCCGCAAGGCACATATAAAAAAAGAGTGAATAAATAGCGAAGTGCTTGTCGAAGTCATCAGAGGGGTAAGCTGATATTTGCGAAGCAAGTCTCATGTTATGTTAAAGTTTTAAAATATTAATCATCAATTTAAGATAGACGTAACACGTTAAGCGTGCAAAATATAAGTCTGGCCAACGATCAGTTTGAAAAATTGAATGGATCTCATGGAGCTATAAATACGCATTATATGGTGGATCCCAAATATAGCGTGGTAGCATGATACTTCAGGAAAGAGTAGCTTATTACTTCGAGTCTGTTGGTGTCGGATGTCATCTCTATTTGAAATACTGGCACTGGGAACTCGCGTGGACAAAGGTTTAACGAACGAGGTGTGCATGGTACTCTCTGTTCTTTTAATTGTCGTGTTATTCAAATCAACAAAGATAGCAATAGCTTTTTGTGTATTTTTTTAATCTTTACTCTGCTCGATTTCTCTAGAAATATTTTCAGCCGCTTACTTCATACTGTGAAAAAAAATTAAGAGTTAATTTATTTTTTTAACCTTTCAGGAGTTATAATGTAAGACTTTGTAAAAGTATTAGTAAAAGACGTGAAAATGGTAAATGAAGAAATTATAGTAGCAGTGGTAGTAGTAGTAGTAGTAGTAGTAGTAGTAGTAGTAGTAGTAGTAGTAGTAGTAGTAGTAGTAGTAGTAGTAGTAGCAG
>RQTK01001084.1:124232-161719 GCA_003991915.1 Elysia chlorotica
AGTAGTAGTAGTAGTAGTAGTAGTAGTAGTAGTAGTAGTAGTAGTAGTAGTAGTAGTAGTAGTAGTAGTAGTAGTAGTAACAGCGGCAGAGGTGTAGCAACAACATCATTTGCTATTGTGTTGTCACGGGTGAAAACTGTAGAGGAAAAGGTAAAAAATAAAAAGATGAGCAAAACCAAGGGTGTGAAAGAAAAACTAAAAAAGGCGCAAATAAGAATAAATGAAGAAAAAAATAGATAGGTAAATCGAGAGAGGATATTTTTTCTGCGAATGGAATGTGTAGGGCTGGAGGAGAGAGACATGATTTCGCTCTGAGAAAATCAGAGTAGCCTACTAGATCTATAATATTTATAATTGTTTTCAAGAGGGCTGTGCTATCCAGCGACTCGACATTGTCTTACGCACTCAATGATTTCTCTATATTTCTGTAATTATATTTAATTACTGAACCTTTATGATTAGTATTATCAGTCGTTTATCAGTCGGTTTGCCACTTTAACGAATAAAAGATATGGTCTTTATTTCTGGTTAGTTTGTCATGTTTCTTTTCCTTTAACCTCTTTCCTGGTCTCTTCCTGCACCCCACTTTGAGTAAACTTACTTTGAAAGATGTTTCTCGGGGTTAATAATAGAAAAAAACACCTAAAGTCAATTTTATTGTATACATCACTTTCAACGCTAATAAAGATAAAATAAAGTAACAATATAACATTTTTTTTTATTCACGGTATACTTTTTACTTTAGCGACATTGGTTTCTACTGATACTAAGTTAACCGTTACCCGTGGACGTCAAGATAACCAAAAGTGGTGAATGGTTTTAAAAGCCCACTGTTTGATCGATGAACCACAGCGTCCTAATTTCCTTCACTTGTACTTTTCCCACGGATAACTATAATTTATCAGATATACTTTTCTTGTTTTATTTTCTGTTTTCTGAATCCAAAGTTCTATCAAGAATTTTTATAGTTAATATCAAATTGATCCTTGTATCCAAATAAAGGACATAGTAAGTCTATTTTATCCCTATTAGTCCAAATTAGCTGAATTGAACTTGACATTGCTTGCGCGTAGGCTCCTACATAGTAGTGTTCACCAAATCGGTTGCTAACGATTTGAAGAAACTACTAGAAATTACTCGAAGTTGAATAAGCATTTTCCCATTCACGCCACACACATGTTGTGCGAGTGGGTACGATCTTTTTCTAGCAACTTTTGTCTTGATATATACATCTTCCGTTTCAAAATAATAGCTTTTACCTATGCCATGCAAACTTATGGAAATTCCCTAAAATAGCGCACACACAAGGAAGAGGCCTTGGGTTGTGCGATGGGCGTGTAGGCCTAGTGTTTTATAACATTATGTAAGCTAACGTTACGGACCTTTTTCGAGCTTTCCAGGCCTAGAGTTTTGTAGAGTAGATCTGTGCTTTGTGTATAAGAGCAGAGCGCGCGTGGTAGAGTGCAAAAAGATTGATTGGTTGTATAAAATTTTGTAGAGAGGAGTGTTTATGCTTCTGATCGTGTTGTAATATCTCGCCATAGTAAGCGTTGTTATTTTGCTGGTGTTATAGATCTAGATCATTGTCAAGTACTTATTTCGATCGAGACATTCTTGAATTGTATTCTTAACCCTCAGACAGGGAGTTTATCAATACAGTTAAATTATTGTGTTTCTGCAAAAGATTTCTAGTACATGTAATCTTTATTTTGTTAATGTTAATAAGACAGTATGTACGCGTTCACGTGAATTATAATTATTCAACAATTGAGCTACAACAGGTGCCCACTTCATCGAATCAACGTCACAATACGTCGCAACACAAATTGAAGGAACCTTAGTTTATGTGAATGTTCGTTATCCTTTTTCTGTGATTCTCATTTAGAAAAATATTAAGGAGAGAGGGACAGACGGATTTGTGTGTTGGACAAATTTAGCATTGATTCATGCTGCAGAACACAATGCATTTTTTACCTCTGTCATAGCTGTGAAATTACTGGTAGGCTTTTTTGTTGTTTTCCAATTCCAACGGCACAGAGCAAGATGAAAAGAGGAAGTGGTTTTACGAACAAAGAAGAAAAACGCATGATTTTGAATCCTTCTTTATTCTGTGGCAGTGAGCATAATGATGGGGAAAAAGATTATAGAGTTTGGCTCCCCGAGCATTGATTTCGTCGGAAGCAACTAGATTCTGTGCTATAAATAGAATGGTGTTATAGAATATCTTGAACAATGGAAACGAACAACTACGTTACATAATGTTTGTTGTTGTTGTTTTTGTTGTGGTTGTTGTTGTTGTTGTTGTTGTTGTTGTTGTTGTTGTTTTTGTTGTTGTTGTTGTTGTTGTTTTTTTAGTTTGTCGTAATTTAAAAGGCATAATCTGGTCCAGATGTAAATTAGGTCTAATGTTATTGGGTGCTAAAAGTATTTACTGTGCCTATGCAAAACTCAATATTACATGTAAAAATTGGTTTGATATTTACAGACTACCACGTGTCAGCAATCGTTAATTTTGTTGCGATGGTTGCTTACTCCAAATGATGCTCTCCTCACAATCCACATTTACCAGTTTTGTTTACATGCAGGAGTGAAAGCCAAAATTAACCATTCTTTGGTCGTAAATGGTACGAGGCATCTCTCCAGGCATAACGTCCGCTCGGTCACAAGGAAGGGACTCAAGAGTGGGGTATCCGGGACTTGGTCGGTCACATTATACGAAAAAAAAAAACGAGAAAAAACGCGTCCGCCAGAGCAGGGGCTAGAGACACGGACCTCCTGCGACGAAAGCCATTGCTCTAACCACAGCGCTACCGCGACCTTCTTCAAATCGCTCATTCTTGTATGGGCCCTTTTTATAGGATCGGTAGATCTATGTAGCCCCTAACAACCTAAGCTATCACCCGTGCTCGTATCGACATTCGTGGTCTCCACCAGCGTTGGCTGCTATGATTGTGTCCTGTTCTGTAGTTTAAGTCCAAGACTTTTTTACCTTTCCAATGTATGTGTTTGGTCATCCTTCTTTCCGTTGTGACTTTTGCCTTGCATAAGATTAGACACCAAGTACTGAATATTGGAAATGATGAAAATAAAATCCTCTTGGAATACCATTTACAGGGTTATTGTAGTGGAAAGGAGAAAGGTGTGTGTATGTACGTATTTTATGTACGTATTTACTGGGAGTAGAAACACAACGTAAAATCAAGGGCATGGAATTACTCAATGTAAACTGGCTGAATATAATTTCTGCCTTTCGTTTTGTTTGTTTCCGGAAAATCTCTTTAGGTCGTTGCTCCAAGAGTATAAACTTTAAAGATGCTTACTATTTACACATGGTTTACTTGTAAGGAAATTAATGTTGAATATACTCGCGTCCGTTTCCTCCAGATTATTTATGCGTTTACTTGTGTTCAAATTCTTTAATTAATTTGATCCTTGTTTTATTACTTGCAAAGAAGAAATGAATGCTAAACATAAATAATAATCCAATAATGTCAAGGCGTGTTGTTGGATTTTTTTTATTTTTTTTATTTTTTTTTGCTGATCTTTGTTTGTTTGTTTGTTTTTCGAAAACCGTATTTATTTCTAACGAAATAGTGTTTGCAGCGCTACAAAGTGAGTGTGACAATCTGCGTATGTCTCGGGGCCTAATTAAATAGCCTAACACTTCTCATATTAGTTTCGAGTTGACCATCATGAAGATTAAACAATAGTTATTTTGGACCCTCGTCAAATTAAGTACCTTGACTATCTTGCGTTTTATTTGCTAGATCGAGAATTGGAAGAACACTTCATATAATTAAAAACAACAGAAAAATATCAATAAAGAGACCAAACGTTTAAAACACACACTTGCCATTATGTGTACTTGGTGATTAATACATCCACATCTTCATCATAAAATATCGAGAGAGTCCGTTGGTCTACTTCACTTGCTTGTTAGGTATTCTTTGATTTCTTACCGCACTGGTAAACGCCAATTTCTTTTATTTGAACAAAATAAACAAATAACGCAGAAAACAGTCGGATGTTATGGTATGGATTCACTCTCCTATGATACATGGTTATTTTAATTTTAAATAGTACTTTAAGAAGCAAACCGATTCGAGGTCATTTAAAAAGTATTAATAATTAAGAAGGGCGTTGCAATATTTTTTTTTGAGCGCCGAATATATTACGAACGTAACTTTCTCAAATTGCATAGGATTAAAACAGTAAAGTATAACCTTTGGTCGATTATTTTTAATGTATTGTTTTTTTTTTTTTTGTTTTTTTTGGGGGGGGGCGTATGTTTAATACAAACATAATTCCCCTTCTATTAATTACACTCTGTAACCATAATCTACGCCAATTTTAGAACTAAAATGCGTTATTTATACTATACAAATGATTATAATTTATTCACATAGGTCCCAAGGCCGTTGTTATGAATGTTTGTTTTATAAGAAACCTCCAGACGATATAGTCAGTATGTCTGACAACTGTTGATCTAGGTTGAGAGATAACTTAAGATGTATTTATTCCGGTAATGAGCAAGACCAAGGAATAACCCAAACTACAAAAACTGCATAAATAACTAGAGAGACAATTTTTATCTCAGAGATGAAGGAGTTAAATAGCCATGGAAGGATGTACTCCGACATAATCGTTGGATCTACTCCTACGGAAGACATTGTATTTCTAAGAGAACTAAAGGTTAATATCCCTCAGAAAAACACAGGCTAAATTTGCACAGTAATGTGACAGTGTTTTCTATCATTGTAACCCAGCAGACCAGTAGAGGACCATCAGAGGATATCTAGGTCCCGGTATCATAAAGATTGCGTCGATCATACAGTGGCGTAATTTCCCGAATGCTGAAATTTTCCCAAGAGGGAATAAGAAAGTATTCTGAGTTCTGTATTTGTTTCGATTCCTTCCTGCAGTTGAGTATCAGCTGACCGATATAGCAAAATTATGCATAACGACTGATAGGTTATTTAAATTACTGTCTGTAGATCTTGGTTGGGGAGCTCTTACAAATACTAAAGAAAATATTTATCCGGTAGTTGTTTTTTGTTTTTTTTCCTTTATGTTCTTGAAAAAAAATGTATTTCCTTTCCCCTTGAAGTGTTGGTAATGAAGTAACAGAAAAAAGTGTGGTAATAGTAGCAAATTTGAATAGTCTACTTACTCTAAAATATAGGGTATGCATTATGATTTGACCCTATGTCTTTTAAGTAAGGTGGAATTTTTCGGTTATGATATTGTTGGGAGGGGGAAAGCCCTTTTTAACTTTCTTTCACTGTTGTGTTATAATAAGCGGTATATTTGGTGAGAATGGTGTCTTTTTGTTCTTTTTTTTTTATTTCGAAATTCAGTTGTCTCTAAACGAACTTGACTCATTGTGGGTGTAGATCAGGTGTACATCAATGGTCGCATACACCTTAAATGGAAATCAAAATATGCTGTGAAGTCAAATTTTTGTTTTCGATTCACTGTACATGTTAAAAATGAAAAAAAAAATCATTAAAATTAATTCGCTGTATTATTTTTTAAGTACTTGAAAGGAAAGAAGAGATGAATTGAAGCTGAACCGATGCCAAGCTATATAAATTTTGAGAAATGGGATAAAAATTGTGTGAAATTCCTTTCCTTTTCAAGTATCCCAAGAAAATTCTACTTAGCTAAGTATTCTTAATAAATTTTGTCTGGTCAGTGAGGCACATAATTATGCTTGGGAATACTAGTTACCGTATTTTAATACATTTCATAGGAAAAAAGGGGGTATACTTTTTTTTTACTTTCAAAGAAGTGTGAGAGAGAGTGAGAGGAAGATAGAGACTAGAGAGAGAGATGGAGAGAGACAGACAGGCAGGAGAGAGAGAGAGAGAGAGAGAGAGAGAGAGAGAGAGAGAGAGAGAGAGAGAGAGAGAGAGAGAGAGAGAGAAATATTACCTTACCAGGAAAGTCTGCTCGCTGATTCAATCAGTCCAGTAACCCTGGCTTTGGCGTGATGGATTATTCCACCAGCTGAAATGCGATGGTTCTCATTGGACAGACTAGTGCAAGAACTTGGTAGTTTGGAACCCATCATAGCACACCGGAAGCTTTTCGTAAGATCAGACAAAATGTGATTAACCAATGAGGCACACGACGCGAAACCTAATTTTCTTGTGTCGCTCTCATTGCGTATTTATTACTTCCTCCTACGGGTAGCAAGGTCTTGGAAAGAACTAACAGTAACACGTGCATCGGTCGGTCCTGGTATTTTCAGCATTTTCACCAGGCTACTGCAATACATTGCTTGGTGACGTAACAACAGATTTTTCAAATGATGAAAAAAAAGGAGAAGAGACAAAAGATTGAAGATGTAGAAGCTCTTGTGTCAACGGTCAAGACAATATTTCGTTGGACAACGGGTTGGGTTGTTGTTTTTTCCTTGACACTCACGGAATAAATACCCGATAAAGAAAAGAATACATTAAGCGATGTGCGAACAATGTACGTATTCAGTTGTTCATTCGAAGGCTATATATACATTTTATTTGTGAGTGATTTTAATACATTTTGCGAACAAAAAAGAGAAATCTTCACATTATAAGAAAAAGTCCTAAGTTAGAAAAAACTACATATAATTTTTTTTATAAACTTTAGAAGCTTTTTTTTTTTTTGTTCACCGATAATGATATCATAGTTCTATACAGAATGATCCAATAGCATTCCATCAGTAGCGTTCAGGCCTCTCTCGTACCGTCGACAATGAAGAGATATTCCAAAGCTCAACCATCAATGGGTCGGGGCATTCTTTTTTTTTTGTCTTTCCAATCTAGCAGCTGACTGTTTAATATTGTCTCTTTTATGAGATCAGCATCAGAATGTGCAGGTTTTTATATGCTGATCAGTGGTGCTATATCCAATACAACTTGTGCCAGATGTAGGAATAAGATGTTCCCCTAAACCTTGATGGTTTTGGTAATGTAAGAGGACCAAAACATTTGAGGAGTGTGCTTAGTGAAGAAAGTGGATACACAGACAGAAGATTGTAAACAAAAGTTACTGATGCTCTTTAATAAATTAGACAACGGAGGCAACACGGGCACTACTGTCCTGGGAACCTGTAGTGTATCAGCAATGATTCTCACTGCAAGATTTAACTCGAAAGGATCATCTAGTGCTATACTCCCACAAACGTAGCAGAGACCGTAGAGAAATTAATCTTTTATGAACACGTCCAGGCGGTGATCGACAAAGTCCCAAAGAGAGGCATGAAAATCTTGTTAGAAGATCTGATTGCTAAAGTAGGCACTGACAGCACAAACATTGGAATCCACGGCACTGGAGAACAGAACGAGAATGAGTTTTGCTCCTTTAATGACTTGGTTATTGTAGGCACTCTGTTCCCGCACAAGACCATCCACAAAACAACATAGATTTCCCACGACGGCAAGACTGAAAATCAAATAGACCACATTACAATCGACAGAAAGAGGAGACGGAGTCTGCATGACGTCAGTGTGAAAAGCGGCACTGGCGCAGATTTAAATCACCGCATAGCTTTTGCAGTTCGTACGACCAATCTCAAGGCTTTTAATGACAGGACCGGGCGACCAGCACACAAGTTTAATGTTCAGTGTCTAAAAGAGGAACAGAAATCAGACCATTCAAAATCGAGCTGAGGAACAAGTTCAGTGTGCTCTCCTTACAAACAGAAGAGACAATTGAGGAACAGTGGCAAAGCCTGCGAGAAACCTGAAAGGCGCCATGTTCAACAGGGCAAGAAGACTAGTAAACACAAGGAGTGTATCTCAACCGACACCCAGACACTCACAGCGGAGAAAAAGAACCTGTAGCAGAGGGCAAGATGAGCAGAGAACTTTAAGGAAACTCTTAACAGACCAACCCCACTGGCCCCACAAGATATCCCACCACCAACTGAGCTCCTTGACATCAACACCGACGCTCCTAGCAGGACAGAGATCGCCAAGGCCATCAGGTCTGTTAAGTCAGGAAAGGCAGCAGGTCCAGACTGCATACCACCTGAGGCTCCTAAGGCCGACATACAGATCTCGACTGACATGCTGCACCCACTCCTATGCAAGATCTGCGAACAAGAGCAAGTTCCAGAAGACTGGAAAAAGGGTCATCTTGTGAAGCTGCCCAACAAAGGAGACTTTCCGTACTGCGGCTAATTGCGGGTCATGCTGCTATCCATCCCGGGAAAGTGGCTGAAGATCACCCGGGACAAGAGACTCCGTGATAAACAGGCAGGCTTCCGACAAGATCGCTCGTGCAGACCACAAAGCTACCATGTGCATCATCATCGAACAGTCGATGGAGTATTAGACCCCCCCCCCCCCCCCCCCCCCCCGGTATGCAGTTATTGTTGACTTTCAAAAGGCATTTGACAGCGTCGACCGAGGTGTGGGTTGGAAACTTTCCACCAAAGTTCGTCAGCATAATCCAACCACTTTATGAAGACGCCACTAGTCAAGTCGTCCACGACGGTAAACTAACGTAAATAATGGTGTGCGCCAGGGTTGCTTGCTCTTGCCAAAGATCTTCCTATGGTGGTTGACTGGGTTTTGAAGCAGTCTACAACAAGCCATTGGACAGGCATCCAGTGGCCTTCATGAAGCAGCTGGAATATATGGCCTTCGCAGACGACTTCAGCCTTCTCTCCCAAAAGCAACAAGACGCGCAAGGGAAGCTAAATCGTGTGGCAGCAGAGGCTGGAAAGGCCGGACTCCAGATAAACATCGAAAAAACTGAGGTCATCCGAATCAATAACAGACAGTCAGATCCACTGCGGCTGCATCAGGAGAACAGGAGAGAGAACATCAGATGCCGTAAAAGAAAGCCAAATACGCTTTCAATAACCTAAGCCCAATCTGGAGGTCTACAGCCCTAGGTCCGAAACAAGAACCGAATCTTCGATACCATCCAGAAGCCGATCTTACTCTTTGGCTCAGAAATGTGGCTCGTGACAAAGACCAACACCCGTAGACTGCAAACATTTATTAACAGATGCCTCAGAAAGATCCTCATCATGAGGTGGCCCAATGTTGTCTCAAACAAAGAACTGTGGGATTGAATGAAGCAAACCCCATCCAGACAGAGATCAAAAAGTGTAAATGGGGCTGGATAGACCACACACTTCGAAAGTCTGTATCAAAAATGCAAGCCCTGGAGTGGAACCCCGAAGGCAAAGCTCGGACGCCCGAAGCAGAATTGACGGCACAAGTAAAAGCGATTGCTAACATGATCAATTGCCAGAGGAAAAATTTTGTATCAGACTATTCACCATGACAAGTTTTAATTACGAATCATCTTAGCTTTTCATTGAGTGTATACATCATCACTATTACCCGGTATTCTAGTTATAGAAACAGAAGGAAAGAAACTCTTCCTTGTTGATTTAGAAGCTTTTGTTAGAGAGGAAATAGTTTCAAATACTAATTACTTAGTTCAACAATAGTTTCACATAAACAACTAACACTACAGGTTTTTATATCATAATTAAAAGCAGTTTTAATAGATAACAGACTTCAACACACAATTTTCAAAAACAATAGTCAAGGAAAGAAGAAAAGCATGAAAAATAACAATTCAAAGAAATAGAAGCTTTTTACTGCAATGATGAACAAAAGACAAAACATTGTGCACTAAACAAACAACAGAATTATTATTGTCTTGAATCATTTCACAATGGACATTTGTAAGGGAAAAACTTAAAAGCAAGTCTCTCTCTTTCATTGACCAAAAGCAACTGCAATAGTCTTTGAAAATAATCTCAGGAAAATGCTAAAACATCAAAGCAAATTAAGACAATAGAAGAAAATAAAAATATGAAAACTTTGTTATTTTTCTTGCTTAAGTGTAATTTTTATTGAAACGAAAATTTATGAATGTTTTTCTAATATTCTTTACATTAACTCACTCAGCACTGACCCCTATCTGTGGGAAATGCACTGCGCAACTGGCTATTTTCAGGAAAATTTGAAAAATGATATTTCCACAACTACCTAACCCACAACAATGAAATTTTGTAAATAGAGAGATCTATATATCACCTAACAACTGTGTGGCTGTGAGTTTCGTGTTTTTGGTGGACAGTTTTTTTTCTAAATCTAGTGCTTGCGTCTTCTTATGTTCTGATTCAGTCGAGATAGGGTTTTTATTAGGTTCTGAACTACAACCAATTTCAAAATAAGCCTTCAATCATAAAAACATCAACAACAGTGTTGACTTAGTACCTAGCAGGTAGATCTTGTTAACTTAGTAACTAGCAGGTATGTCTTGTTATGGGGGGGGGGGATAAACGAGAACATCAGATGCCGTAAAAGAAAGCCAAATACGCTTTCAATAACCTAAGCACAATCTGGAGGTCTACAGCCCTAGGTCCGAAACAATAACCGAATATTCGATACCATCCAGAAGCCGATCTTACTCTTTGGCCCAGAAATGTGGCTCGTAGCAAAGACCAACACCCGTAAACTGCAAACATTTATTAACAGATGCCTTAGAAACATACTCTTCATTAGGTGCCCAAAGTTGTCTCAAACAAAGAACTGTGGGACAGAACGAAGCAAATCCCCACCGAGACAAAGATCAAAAAGCGTAAATGGTGCTGGAATCGGCCATACACTTCGAAAGCCTCTATCCAACATTACAATGCAAGCCCCAGAGTGGAACCCCGAAGGCAAACGCTAGCTCGGACGACAGAAGCAGACTTGACCGCGTAGCACTGAGGCAGAAGTAAAACAGCTAGAACAGAGTACGGTGAAGGGGAGTTATTGAGGATCTATGTTCAACAAGGAATCAAAGGGTTTAAACTAAACTAACTAAACTTAATGAATTAGTAAGAGAATAGGGAATATGATTTCACTAAACAGATGTAAGTTCGAAGGAAACACAAGTTCTAATTTAAGCTTTAGTATTATGCAGATTGAATGTAAAATAGCATCTTTGAAAGTAGATAAAAAGGCATCGTCTTATCTTATCTTGTGCATTGTATAGTTAATATGAAATACATTTTTTTCTTTTGAATTCACTGCAAATATTGCACTGGTAGCCAAACAGCAAAATAAGAAACAATAACGACAGAGCATTGGAGAAGCAAGAGTTACTCAGTTGGGAGTCATGCATGTTCTAGGTCAACAGCTTTTTGTCGTGCCATTACTTTCCTTGCAGCACTTTTCTTTTGCTATGAATCTAGAGCCTCAGCTACTTGTTGCTAGGTTGACACACCAGGATTGAACCTGTCACCTTTACAGTGGTGACTAGCGCACTAAACATGGAGCAACAACTTGAACCAGTCTGTAAAATGATTATTTAATCAAAGATATAACCAGTTTGCTGTTGCTTACACATGTATTTATAGACATCTAACATATCAATTACCAGGGGCAAAATTTTGTTTCTGACATTTCTTCACAACAAGTTTTAATTATGAATCATCTTAGCTTTCTCGGTATTCTAGTTAAACAAACAGAAGGAAAAAACCCTTCCCTGTCGATTTAGAAGTGTTTGTTAGTGAGAAAATAGTTTCAAATACTAATTTCTTCGTTCAACAATAAGGAATTTAGTTTCACATAATCAACTAATAATAATAATTTGTTCCTATCATAATTAAAAGCAGATTTAATATATAAAAGACTTCAATACACATTATGTCAAAAACAATAGTCAGGGAAAGAAGAAAACATAGAAAATAAAAATTCAAAGAAACAGAAGCTTTTTATTGCAATGATGAACAAAAGACAAAACATTGTGCACAAAACCAAAAAAAATTATTGTCTTGACTCATTTCACACTGGACATTGGTAAGGGAAAAATTTATAAAGCAAGTCTCTCTCTCTTTCATTGACCAAGTCGAAAATGTAAAAGTAAAAATGCTTGTTATTTTTCTTGCGTAAGTGTAATTTTCATTCAAACCAAAAGTTATGTTTTTCTAATTTTCTTTACATTAACTCACACAGCACTGACCCCTACCTGTGGGAAATGCACTGCGCAACTGGCTATTTTTAGGAAAGTTTGAAAAATTATATTTCCAGAACTACTTAACCCATAACACCACAACAATGAAATTTTGTAAATAATGAAATTTTGTACATAGAGAGATCTATATATGACCTAACTGTGTGAGTTTCGTGGTTATAGGTGGACAGTTTTCTATGAGTGTCTAGAGTCTATAGCTAGAAACTAGATCTAGGTTCAAAGTCAACGGTCAAAGCTAAAGAAACGCTCATTGGAGTGTAAATCTAGTGCTTGGGTCTTCATATTTTCTGATTCAGTCGAGATAGGGTTTTTATTAGGGTCTGAACTACAACCAATTTCAAAATAAGAGTCTTCAATCATGAAAACGTCAACAACAGTGTTGACTTAGTACCTAGCAGGAAGATCTTGTTAACTTAGTAACTAGCAGGTATGTCTTGTTTTCAATATAGAAAAAGGACGGTAAAACTATGAAAGAGGAGTGATTTTCCTTTCTTTCTACGTTAGATTTGCCTACTAAGAGATAGTTTGATTATATTTGAGATGTTCAAAGCTGAGACCGAGATATCTCGGTTTTCTTGCTGAGTGAGATAAAATTAACAAATGGTTGATAAATTTTGCTCTGCATACAAAAATATTTAAACGCGAGATGATCCCATGTAGATGTGCCTTAGAAAGTATAAAAACACATATTTTTCTCTTGTTCTTAAATAATTGCTTTTATTTAATGCATTTAGTCTACATCTTTAAGTGAACATTTCTAGGCTTTCAAGATCAAAATATAGCTGTATTGAATATGCGATTAAAATAACATTACACATATGAACATTTCAATAAACTTGATGATTTCTTAACTTCTTTTATAATTTTATATTATATTTCTACATTCAATGACCAGCATTTGGTTGGGTTTTTTAAGTTTGAGACCTTTATTTATTTTTCGAACACAAAATATTTTTTGAAAAATCTAAGCACAGAAACAGTTTTCAATTGCCATTAATTGAAATTGCCATTGGTCCAACATTGGTACAAATTTTATCTAATCAAAAAAGAATGTAAAGAGAACTGAACATCACTGTGTCCTTTATGCTCGAATCAAAGCTCTTCGTGGACCTGGTGCAAGGGCACCGGCTCTGGCTCACTGCATCTCGCTGGTGTGGTGAAGTCAAACTGGTACTCACACCGGCTAGGCTCAGAGGCTGCGGTTAAAACGTTCTCAGCTCCACAGTGGAAGTTGACCTGAACAGAATATCACAATAATATTAAATAGATTTAGTAATTCTAATAACTATCGATAGTGGAGAAAACTTGATTTTGTTAGGTGTTCTTGTTTTCTGTTAGTGTGAAATATTATATATAATAATACTTACAATAAATAGTTATTAATTTAAAAATGTGTACAAGTTTGACTGAAAGTGGTACACTTTTCTTGGTTGAAAAATGATACTTAGTAATGCTTCATGCTAATGGCACGACATTAAGGCCCACAACATGTCAACCCATTCCAGTAAACAGATCCTGTGGCAGCAAGGAGACTGACAGGATGTATCATTATCACAGCTAATCAAATAAGTATCACATAATCCCCATTGTGCTCTTTCCCTGCTTTGCCTAGATGTCTACAGGGTACCTAAAAGAATTTATTATAATTACAGGAGAGTTTATACAGTAAAACATGATTACAGTAGGACTTTTGGTTCCAGGTAGTCATGCCAAGAAAAACACTACTCAGAAGCCAATATTTTAACACTTATAACCTCCCTTTTTAAACAATAAAATTAGCAGGACTCGTGAGCTTCTGTATTTAGTTCGTTGGGTTTTGTTTTTTTGTTGTTTTGTTTTGTTGTTTTTTTAAATATTAAATAGATTTAGTAATTCTAATAACTATTGATAGTGGAGAGAACTTGATTTTTGTTAGGTGTTCTTGTTTTCTGTTAGTGTGAATATATAATAATAATAAATTGTTTTTGTTGTTGTTTTTTTGCTCTCAGTCTTTTTTTGTTTGTGCACGACTACTCAGAGCCAGAAAAAAAATAAATCTAGGCCTAACAGATTATGGTAACACCTATATAATGCCCCCCACCCCACTTCTCTCTCTCTTTCTCTTTTGTAAGTTCCACCTCATTCATCAGTGGGCTGACTAATCCCATCGTTCACACACAGTATCATACTAAACGCTTGCATCCTTTGTCTAGAACTAGCCTAGAGCAAAGACAGTAGGAAAATATTGTGTTAACCCTTAATTTACTGACTAGTTCATATTCTTCACAATGGTAATTTACTGACGTAAAACTCCAATTTTTCTATATACTGATGTTTTTAAATCTGTTGCCACGCTTTTCTCAAAAGAGACAAAATCATGAAGAAGAAAAAAAGATTGGATGTACTTTCCAACCATATATAACTTGACAGATTTATGGTATAAGAAATATTTTGGGGGGAAAAAAAGTCAAAGTTGTTGGCAAAAAGACCTTTCTTCCTTGCACTACAAGCGTTTTGTATGTGTGTGTGTGTGTTATATGGTGAATTTTTGTGTGTTCATTTTTTGTTTACATACCTTAAGACACAATAAGAAAAAATTATTCACAGAGTTTTTTTTAAATTGAAGCAGGACCATGCAATTCATAATCTTTTTGGACGCTTACAATCTCCTCTGTATCAAAGTCTAGTAGATCTACATCTAGATCTACCATTGCATTGTTCCTATCACTTATATCAGCCTTGCATCTTCTGGATGTACTTCAATATCACTTTCTCCATTCTCTCCTTCTTCCTTATCTACCTTATTAGATTATTATACCTTCTCCATCTTCTTCTTCAAGACTAGCATTCTGAGTAAGCTGAGCAAGAAAACGTAGGACCATTTTGAGATTATCTATATTGCTAACGAGACTGCTATTCCGCAAGCTGTAAACTGAAACTTAATGTTGGCACTTTTGTTTTTTTTACGGAAGCAATGATGTTTTAGGCGTTTTTTCTGTACTTTCAAATGTGATGCCAAGCAAATCTAAAATGAAATGTGTTTACTTTTGCCAGAAGAGTACACAGTTGATCAGTGTTTTTACAAAATCGTAACCTGTCCTAGGGTTGCACAGTGTTTTTTTTTTCATTTGGCTGCCAGATTCGCAGCTTGAAAGTGCCAGTTTTTATTATTAACAACAAAACATTGTAAACTATGGGTATACGATGCTAAACATCTAGTCATAGTCGACAGGAGGTGATAATAAGCTTACCTAATATCAATATGTTCTATTGGAGGCTCATTACATGTACTTCGCTTGTAATGCATGTTGGGGGAAATGCTCAAAAGGGTTTCTTATTCTAAATTGTAATAGGTTGATTGGCAATTTGACTCCTTTTGAACAAAGACATTCCCATTTAGACCTAGTGGCGGTATTGGCTCCTGAACAAGCGCGGCTGTGCGCGTGTTGATGTCAGCGGGTATTCCCGAGGTTAAAATCGTAAATTAGGAAGCATGGTTGAAAGACCACAAACGTGATTGGGGGAGAAACAAAAACATATATAAAAAAAACCTGAACTTTTTGAAAAAAAAAAAAAAAACACACACTATGTTTTGAAAAATCAGGAAATGGGATTGACCATAAAAATTAACACATACTGATTATATATCAGTACACAAACGAAGGCCTGGCTGTTCGTATTCAAATTAGGCCCAGCTCGATTTCCAGTAGAATTACAGCTAAATTAGAGATGTAGTGAGTCAATAAAATTCGCAATTAAGAAGTCGATGCCAACAAATCAATTGTGGTTTGAGCGTCTACGACCACTTTGGAAGCCAAAATCTGATTTTTTTTTTTTCATTTTGCCTCCAGCAAAATTTGTGACAGCGCATAAGCAGGATTTCAAACACTCGGAGGGGAACAAGAATATCGACGGAAATTTTTCCGCCAAAGAGGGAAGTTGGCAGGTCTGCATATATCTCATACTAAACACAAAAGTCATTATGGGAAAAGATTTAAAACTGGAGTGCAATAACTTACATGGCAGGATCTGTTGGGGCCGTTCCAGCAGCCCTGACCATTCTCATACTTTTGGGAGTCATATTTGTCTTCCTCAGGACCATACCAGTGGCCCCAAACTCTGAAATACAATTAATAACCGATACAAAAAAAAGTTCTATACTCGAAAAAATGAGATAAATTTAGTACATAATAATATTTCATATATCACTTAAGGTGAAGCATATGTCCTCAAAAGTAATATGTACATGTAACTACAGTACAACTCGGATTCAATGAACTACCTTGTTAATTTCAATAGTTCCTTGGATGCATGGCTCGTTTGAAGTCGTTTGCGGCTCATTACTGCCAATACCCTACCTTCCTTACATTTTTGTACTTAGATGATGTTAAGCCAATCAATCAGTTCCTAGACAAATATTCCAGTATTTCTTCATCATTATTCTGATAATATTCCATAGTAATGTAATTAAATATTGGTTGAACTTCTGACCCTAAATAAGGCATAGTCTTCACATTTCAAATTACATTTAAAAATTTCAAATTACATTTACCAAAAAAGTTCATGAAATATTGTGTTTAAAAATTGTGAGCATATATCTGCAATCTTTAATCTTTGCTGTTTAAATTTGATTAAGAGACAATAATAATAAATCACAATAATTATGATAAGCTGGAAGATTTTAGTGATTAAAAGTACATCATACTCTTATGACAAATTGAACAAAAAAACGACATGAACTCACCCTAGATTGGTCTCTATACCGCCACCTTTAGGTTTCTGAGATGTTTTGTCAAAGGGGCAGAACTTGTAAGTATATTCTCTGTCTGTAAATTCAAAGCATTGTCCTTTAAGGGCAGAGAACTCCTCTTGTGGCCCGAGGTCCATCTCAAGATATTTCTCTATACCCCTGCAGAAAGAAAGGGAAAGGGAAACAGGGGAGGATAAAATACAAGTTCATTATCTGCTCTATTCAAAATGTTCCTTTTTTTTTTCAGGAAAAAGAAGATGCTATTCATATAAAGGCTGGTACCTGAATTATTGTCAAAAGATAGAAAGAAAAAAACATTTTATAGAGGATGAATGTAGACTCAATGTGAAGTACTTAAGCCCAGAGGTAGAAAGTTTGCCAATTTCAATATACTAGAATTTTTTTTATTTTGAATTGCTATAGAAGTTCACTCACGTGATTTCTTTCTCTACAGTTCTCACATTTTCATCTGCTTCATCATAGTGTTTTCTTGCCTCATCAGCAGCTACAAATGATAAAAGAAAAATGAGCAGGTTGATACTTCATAATACTTGAAATATAGAAAAGGAAATAAAAAATCACTTGTGTGTAATTTGCTATAAAACGATTTAATTTAAACTGTCAAAATTTGCATCAAAAGCAAACTAATTTATATAAAATCTAATTGGTTTGGACAATTTGTACTTTAGACATAGTTCTCTACTAACAATCAACTTGTTAGTGTATAAGATTCTTCACTTTATGCTGATGTTGAAAAGAGACATGTTCTAGATCAGAGGAAATAAAAACACTACAATAATGTAAGAAAATTAAAATTTAATTTTGAGCAAGGATTACTAATGCCATAGAGCTTGATCCAAGTATAGTTGTAAACACTGCCTCTGTCTCACACAAATACCATCATATTACTTCAAGATCTTACAATTTCACATAAAGAACACATTATAGCTACCAAGAAATATTATCTCATCAGCAATCACAAACCTTGGATTAGCAGTTTGGTCTCTTCACTGTACTCGGGCATTTTTTCTTCATTATCCTCAGGCTTCTGAAAGTTGAAAATGAAATGACTACAACTGTACTTGAACTTTCCATTTATAACAAATTAATATTTTGTATAGCAAAATAGTCATTGCTATTCACTGATTATTGTTTCTTCAAATTATTTTTTTATGAGAATGGGTTAATGGATTATAATCTACAAATTAATATAACTGATGAGAACAGAATCTTAAAATCAAATCAAAAAACACAATCAGTTACATTTTTTCATTTAATTAAATAACAAAATTAATCATTGTTTTCAAAAGCATAGTGAAAGTAAAGCTTGAAAAAAAATTATAAAAATGATTAAATTATATTTTTAATCAAGGCTTCTACTAAATCATTACAAAATTTAAAAAATGTGGAAATATTTCGTAAATAAAAAATGTGACTCAAGCGACAACATACTTAATGTGCAGGCTTTTCACTTAACACATTTTAAATTTCACATTATTATTTTATGTGATTGATAATGAAAATAAAAAGATAGTCATGTAAGATGGTTCAGGGGGAAAATTCAAGAATAAAGTTGTCTGGATATACCAATGTCTTAGAGAAAAAATCACTGACAAGAGGATAATTATAGAGATGAAAAACTAAGGTTTAAGGTTTCATAAAAAGAAAAACCTTCCAACTCAATATCTACGTACCATATGTATTAAATAAGCAGTGAGGTTTTGCACAGAATGGGGAGGGGTGGTAGTTGATAAGGTACCGTAATAATATTACAGAGAAAATGGAGAGATTATGATTACCAATCCACTAGATAATTTCTGGTAGACAACCAAAAGAACAGTTCATGCTGAGAAAGCGAGATCTCTACTCACATGTTTCTTCCGTTGTTCTCTAACATCTAATTTGTCATTATCATTTAAAACATCAAGATCATTATCATCCTCATCATCTTCTGGGTAGTCATCTTCTTCTTCATCCTCATCATCCTCATCATCAAATCTACCATCCATTTCATCTAGGGTAGCAGTCTCAGCACCTCCTTCAGTGATAGCATCTGGATCAATGCTACCATCTAGTTGCTGGGCCTACACATACACCCGAAAAAGCACACATTCACACACATACGCACATGAGAAATGGAATATTTAACATATGCTAAGATTGTCTTATAAAAAAAAAACATACCTTTCTACACAAACAGAGCTCCAATTAATTAAAATTTTTCTGATTATAAAAAATGTATGATCTTTTTCTCCTTCTAGTTTTGAACAGCCAAAAGAAAGTGATGCAAAGACTGCATTGGGCTAATGCTGAGAAGATCATATATCCAAATGAATTTTGTCCCATCCCACGAGTGTTTGCTTTATTAATGTGATCAAATGTTCCCTCAGCCATAACTGCGTTCACAACAATTGAGCTTAGTGCATCGTGCCTAAAAAATATAAGTATCTATCAAACTGTACACATTGCAATTTTAGCAAATATTCACTTCATATTTATCCAAATATCTTTGCGAAGTGTCCGGACCCTGCAAGTCTCGCATTTCTAATATAAAAAGATTTTACAGCATTCTAATTTTACTATTAAATTTGCAGCATATGTAGCAGAAACTTAGCTTACTTCAAGAGTATCAAATTTTGCACAGTGATATGAAATATCTAGAGATTAAGATTTAATTTATTTGAAGCATCAACAAAAGTTCTGAAATGTTTATAATATATTATTTTGTAAATGTTAAAAATAATTTGAAAATATTTCTACACAAAAGTTCAGAACAAAGGAATAAAATAAATCTAATCTATTTAGATATGTGATTGTGACCAGAGAAGCCCCCAATATGTCTGTAAATTTGATTTTGAGCTTGCAGCCAATAATTCAATACATGGTCAGAGGTCAAAGATGTAATTATATAAATTATCAAAATTTGTCCATTTCTAAAGAATTTTAACAAAGATAAAGATGCGTAAATATTTAATGTTTTTTTAACTGCCCCACATGCCCTTTGACAGCAACTTTTAAGTTGATGTGCTCAAAAATTTAAGTTTTCATACTCTTTGGACAAAATCTGTGATCTAAAGATCTTAAGATTCAAAATCAAGTGTGTATGAATATCTGACAACATATGGACCTTTCTCTAGTACCAGACACTTAAACACACACATATCTGGAGCTCTGTTAAATTCAAATGATCATGACCACGAAAAAAATTGTATGCTGCCCTGGACAACTAGGCTCAGGTGAATCACTTTTAGAAAAAAGTTTAGGCCTAGCATTCTGAATATCTTATATTTTTCTTTAAAATATTTAAAATATAAAAACATTTTAGTCATATCTTGTTTAGGTCAGCAAAGGCTGCATAAACAAATTTTTTCATCCCTTTCAAATCTGAGCCTAGTTTTCCAAACCCACCATACAATTAAAGAGGAATTCTATTTAGTATGTTATTTTTGATCAACTGATAAAAAGCTATACATTTGGAAATTCCGGGGGGGTTTTCTGTAGAATCCAATCTTATGCATTATTCAAATAAAAATCATTCTCTCATGTGCGTAAGTTTGTGCAAATATGTGCATTTCTCTAATATAGAACAGTATCTGAGGCTGCTTGCTTTGCTTTAGTGCATCAGTGCACTCCACTTTATTAGATATCTGATAATCGAAATTTCCCTTTATTGGACATACCTTAAAAGCCCGGAATGAATCTCTTTTAATTGCTTCTTGTATATCTTGCTTAACTTGACAATTTACTGCTTCATTTCTTTTAATTAGACTTGTTTCCAACTCAATATGACATGAATACTAATTTTTCTTACAAAAAATCAGGAGTTGTGGCTGTATTGTACTTCTAGTAGATAACCTTGCAAAATGTAATAAACTTTGTACAGGCTAGACAAGCCAATGTATGATGTCCAAAGAACACAACTGTGTAGATTCTTATCTAGGACCACAATTAGGCCGCTCCAGCTTTGGCACTCTTAAAATACTCTTCTGATTCGACTTTCCCTTAATTCGACTTGAAAGTTCTGGTCCCTGTAATGTCTAATTAATCAGGTATGGGCTGTATTTCATAACGCAGGACTAAAGATTCTTCAGCAAGTGCAGGAGATAGTTTCAAGGCAATGCACTCCAGTTCCTCCTCTCCTCTTACTGGAATCCCACACACCTAAAAAATACTTGCCAAAGTGCTTTAAGGGCACTACCACTTTTGCTAACCTATACAAAATATTTATGCTTCAAGATAGTCCTTTTATGGGAACAAAACCTGGTACTTGGGTGTTAGTGAAAGACAGCAAACAGAGGGGACTTTCTTAATGACCAGAACAAATACAAAGATGAAAAGGTACCAAAAGAACAAATTATCATATTATTGCAGGATAAATAGTCACACTCTAAATAACTTATTCTTTACTGCCCTCATAAACAATAAACTTCCATCTCAAATACAAAGAGTTGGTCTTTAATAAGTAGTGTGACTAATTGCTGGCTGCTCAGAAAAGATGTACTAGAGGGAAACTCCTACACAACAGCTAAAATCAAAGATGACCCACTAACTCTATAAAAAAAAGGGAAAAAATATTGGATCTGAAGCACGAAATCGTAGATGATAAACACATTGTCAAATCAGAACTTTTGCATCTTGAATAAAATTTGGCCTCTAATCTCACCCTTTCTCTTTGCTATCTTATGGCTATCATTTTTTTAAATTTTGGCTTCGCTTTATTTCTACAATGTGCAAATCTCAAACATTCTCCCTCAAACGAAGTATGAAACTCAAATCACAATCTAACAAAGTACAGTATCAGACTTACAACTCTGTCAATTGTCTGTACAGTGGGTGGCTCTGTTCTTGGTGGGTGTATCTCTTTATATGTACATAATGAAATAAAAATGTAATAAAGGGACATAAAAAAATAATGTATAACTTACAGCCTCTGGTGCCTCAGCACTCTCAGATGGTAGTTCTCCATCGTCAGATGGTGCATCCTCAGCAGCCTCGCCTTGCTGGCCGACTTGTTCGTCCTCAGGGCTCTTGAGCTTGAAGATTTCTTTGATGTTTGGCCAAATCTTCTCAGTAAATGTGGCTAGATCTGTTTGTTCACTGTCCTCCAGGTATTCCTACAGACAGTGCAATAAAGAAAGTGATGCATCAAATAAAGCTTATTATCATCATGGATGCTGCTTTTACTTGGAGATAAACACCATGATTAGTATATCATTCTACCGCGTATCCAAAAAGTACTGCCTACAACATTTTGGGGGTTCAAATAGCAACGGCAGCATTAAGTTGACATTTGAAGATAGTACAAAATCTTCTTAAGATCTCATTTTTCAATAAACTTTGTCTTACCAATGTATGCAGCTTAGATACGTAAAAAAAATAATTATAACTATTGACATCAAGGAAACAGACAGATCAAAGAAAAAAGAAGAAAATGATGAAAAAAAACTGTGAGACTGATGGGGCTCCTTTTTCAAACTTCTTTTCTTACCCTTGCTTCATCCTCACTGACAGTGCCATCTGAGTCAATGTCAAACTCCATGTGTTTCATCAGTTCTGGAAAGTCCACCCTACAAGAATTTAAAAAAAAAAAGTGTTCAACTAGGAAATGTAAAACGTATCAATCAAAGGTAATAAAATTATTTCATTTTTAACAAATCTGAAAAATAATGGTTACTCTTCTGCTGAGCCTGAAAACCAGAAAAATATGGACACAGAAAAGTGGCAATGTGCGGGGATAAACCTAGCGCCTTCAGCGGCCTACTGCCCCTACCATTGCATGAACAGCAACACCAAATAAGAAAGAGCTTCTAAGATAAACCTTTAATGCAATATGTTTTCAGAGAAATAGTAATGCAGACGTAGGCTTTAAGCCACTGGCATTCATTCCAAATTAAGCAGCAAAAAATTCTTGTGCAATGAAAGATGATAAATGTTTTGAAGTTTGTCTTCACACAAAAAAAACAACAACAAAAAAGATGAAAAAATCTTTGAATCTCAAAAAGCCTACACATTATCTTGATTAACATCCAGTTTGGCAAAGGCTTGAGCTGCTGCTACCGCATCACGTTGTTTCTGCAGCTCTTCTTTAACCGCTGATGATGAAAAAAAATGAAGACAATTAATATTATTGGTAAAATTAATAAACAATTTTTTATTCAGGAATAAAATGCAGATAAAGTTGAAATGAAATTTTACTGAGTATACTTTTTTATGCAGCAATCAACCATTATATGTTTTTCTTTTTCTTAAAAGAAAAGTGTGGGTCCTCACCCAACCCAAGTTCTCTTATTTTAACACGCCAATACATTTTTTTTTGTTTAATTTTGTTTCCGCTCACTCATCTTTCTCTCTCAATTTGAACCAAAAGTTAAAATATATAGAAAGGAATGCTAGATTTGTAATATTCCTTTTTTTCCTAATATAGAGTTTTAGTTTATTCTGGTACCTTTCCATGCTTCCTCATGCTTATCCTTTGCTTCTTTTTCTGGAATCTCAGCCTCATCTTTGATGGCTAGAAATTTCAAAGGTAAAAAAAACAAAAAAAAACAAAAAAACATTAAAATAGTATCAATAAATTGCTTCATACCCTATGACTAATCTTGAGGTCTACAGCACTGTCGGTATAGAAAAGGTTGTGATCTTCAATACCAACATGATGTCGGTCTTACTCTATGACTCAGAAACATGGTTAGTTACCAAGCCCAACAGCCATTAACTACAATCATTCACCATCAGATGCCTCCGAAATATCCTCAACATTAGGTGGCCTGAAGTTATCCCGATAGGCCACACACTTCAAAAGCTGGTATTCAACATCACAAGGCAAACCTTGGAGTGGAACCCCCAAGGTAAACGCAAGGTCTGACGCCGGAAGCAGACTTTGTGGCAAAGCACCAATCTCGAGATAAAAGCAGCTGGTAGTACATTGGCTGAGCTGAAGAGTTTGTTGGAGGGGATATGCTGAGGCCCAATGTTCCACAGGGAACCAAGAGGCTTAAACTAAACTAATAAATTGCTTCACACTTACCTAAATAGTATTGCACCTAGGAGAATGATTTTCTCCTAAGATCATGTTTAATAGTAAACCTTCCCACATCATCACTTAAGTTTCAATAAAGTCTATATGTACAATGGACAAAAAAGACACATGTTTAAACTCCTAGAAAATGGAGTTACACGTTTTCTACTTAGAGGCAAGCAATAAGCTAGTTTGGCATTTACATTTGTGTTGAAATTCTTTCTTTCCTTCTAATTAAAAGGAAAAACAAGCATCCTTTTTGTACATATAACAAAGTGTGAAAGTCTTTTTTTTTTCACTACTTTATAGCAAAATGAAATGTGTTTACCATACTTTGAATAAAGTAAACAGAAACATTGTTTTTATTCAGCTTGGTGCCATTCAAGTTATAAGTAGATATACAGAAATTACTATTATTCATTCTAGGCATTAAAATCTATAACATTAGTAAAAAGTACCTCTCAAATTGTCAAGTTCTTCCACCAAAGCTGCTTTGTTTTTCACCAACTCAGAGAGTCGTGTCTGTTTGCATAGAAATACACAAAATGCTAATTTTTTTCAAACAACCATCAGAAAACACTTCAAAATAAGTTAACATTTCTCTCATATTCTGTAATCTGTCATGGAAAAACATGGGCAGATTCTAACTAATAATTTTTCCAATTTATTTAGGCAAGAAATATAAGAACCTTAGAACTCTGAATCTAATTTTTTTTTAAATGAAAGAAAAGTGATTTTTTAAAGATTTTTTTTAAATCAACCAAAGATCAGCAAAAAAGATGTTGACATGGTCAAATCAATTATCATTTCATTGCAGTTTTTACTGTTTTTTACTCATCAACAAAGGAAAATGGAATGTTATTCCTATATAACTTTCACCTCTAATTTCTTTTTCAGTGATATTTTAGGAAAACTTATATAACCTTTTTAATTGGATTTTTTAATGACAATTGCATTTAGACTATTTAAAGATTTGCTTTTGGTACAGCATAAACATTGTATGAATTAATATCTTATAATAAAACAAATTTTACAGAGTAAAAACAAAATGTTTGATACTAACAAAATCACATGATATTATTTAAAAAGTGTTGTTTTCAAATACAAAAGGACACTATCGTGACCATTGTATCAGTAATATAAAGAAACTATGATGATTTACACTGACATACTGTTACTACGTCTTTGAGAAGAAATAATTATTTTAGGAAAGTTAAATTTGATAGATATCAATTCTTTAAATATATATACGTATATAAAACAAACCCTTTTTTCATCTTTGACACGATGTCCATGTTGAATGTAATCCAACTTGACCTTGTATCCTTCCTCCTGCTTCTTCCGGAAAGCTTCTTGTTGTGCACGAATCTCAGCAAAAAGTTTCCTGAAGGAAACAAAGAGAGTTTTGACATTCCAAGATTTTGTTCATTGAAAATCATAAATATTTTGAAACAAGAATCCACATGCATGTCTTATTTGCCTTTGCTCCCAAACCTCATTTATAATCTTACAATTATCCTTGCGATCACTATACTTTAAATGCATGTAAGCAGCAAATAGGACCTGCAAGCACATCCACTTTTCACTAGTTTTAAACACTTTTAAAAGGTAGGAGCAAAATCCAAGACACTAAAAAAATAACACTGGTCTTCTTTAACATTTATATATAAACCTTTCTTTTTGGAGGTTAAGGATTAGAAAACTGCATCATGAATAAACTTGAGTAAAAATTGTACATATTCAGAGCAGGGAAAAGAGACATTTTCTTTTTATTGAAAACAGCTGTGACATGTTCTTGGAGATGTTTAACTTTAGCAATAAGTTTCAAAGAACTTGACGATAGACTTTTCTTTTAATTACTTACTCGCAAGTGTTCTCACAAGAAATTGTTCCATCATATTCATCAGACCCATCACAGCAATCTATTACAGAAAATTAAATTTTTTCATTTTTTTTAATAGTAAAATATTTAGGTTGTCAGGAGAAAAAAATAAACATCAAACGAATTTTTTATTTATTTAAAAGTTGATGTTAGGTTTTCAAAAACTTCAAGAGGGTTCCTTAAAAATGCGTATTTTGAAATTAAGTATTTAAATATTTAAAAAAAAAAAAAAAAAAGAATTACATTAAATCTAGCATTACAATGGGAAACACTTAAATACAAAAACTGTTGAGGTAGAGCAGAGGGCAAGATGGGAAGTGCACTTAAAGGAAACTTTCAACCCCACTGGCCCCACAAGATATCCCACCACCAACCGGGCTCCTTAACATCAACACCAACCCTCCCAGCTGGGCATAGATCGCCAAGACCATTGAGTCTCTCAAGTCAGAAAAGGCAGCAGGTCCAGACGGTACACCACCTGAGGCTCTTAAGACCTACATACAGACCTTGCCTGACATCCTGCACCCACTCGTATGCAAGATATGGGAACGAGAGCAAGTTCCAGAAAACTGGAAAAGGTTGTAAAGCTGCCCAAGAAAGGAGACCTGTCATACGACGGCAACTGGCGAGGAATCATGCTGCTATCCATACCAATGGAATGTTTTAATGGGAATCATGTTGGAGAAGCTGAAAATCACCCTGGACAAGAGACTCTATGATGAGCGGGCAGGCTTCCGACAAGATCGCTCATCCACAGACCACATAGCTTCCATGCGCATCATCATCGAGCAGTCACTAGAGTGGCAGACCCCCATGTAAGCAATTATTGTTGACTTTCAAAAGCATTCAACAGCGCAGAGTGAGTTGTCATCTGAAGAATGATGTATCACTACGGCTTTCCACCAAAGTTCGTCACCATAATCCAACATCTTTATAAAGACGCCACTTGTCATGTCATCCACATTGTGAAACTAGCAGAACCCTTCAACGTGAAAACTGCCGTCCGCCAGGAATGTTCGCTCTCGCCAACGATCTCTCTTATGGTTTATGAAGCAGTGTACAACAGACCAAAGGACAGGCATCCAGTGGACCTTCATGAAGCAGCCTGAGGGTCTGGACTTCCTTTTCTCCCAAAAGCAACAAGACGAGCATGAGAAGCTAAATCGTGTGGCAGCAGAAGCTTGGAAGACCGGACTCTAGACAAACATCGAAAAAACTAAGACTGTACGAATCAATAACAGACAGGCAGATCCACTGAGGCTGCAGCAGGAAAACATCAAAGAGGTTGAGAAATTTGTCTTTCTTGGTAGTGTTTTAACTAAAGACGGAGGGACAGACAAGATCAGATGCCAAATAAAAGAAAGTCAGATATGTCTCCAATACCCTAAGACCAATCTGGAGGTTACAGCCCTGTTGGTCCGAAACAAGATCAGAATCTTCAATACCAATGTGAAGTCGGTCTTACTCTTTGGCTCAGAAACGTGGCGCGTGACCAGGACCAAAACCCATAAACTGCAAACATTTATTAACAGATGCCTCAGAAACATCCACATAAGTTGGCCCGGAGTTGTATTAAACAAAAAACTTTGGGACAGAACAACGCAAACAACCATCAAGACAGAGACAAAAAAGTGTAATTTATGGGGCTGGATAGGCCAAACACGTCAAAAGCCTGTATCCAACATCACAAGCAGAACCCCCAAGGCAAACGCAAGGTCGGACGCCCAAAGCAGACTTGCCAGCCTAGCACTGCGACAGAAGTAAAAGCGACCAGTAACACATGGGACGAGCTGAAGAGGACCAGCCAGAATTGAGTCCAGTGGAGGGGAGTTGTTGCGACTCTTATGTTCCACAAGGAATCAAGAGGCTTAAACTATAAGAAACTCATCCTTGACAGGAATATGAAATATTTGAAATTAACACATATACACTTACTTCTTTTATTTGAAGGGGTCAATTAAACACCGTACCTATGTCACATGTGAAAAATATTCTGAGCCAATACCATTGAAAGGGATGTCATTCTTCAAATACTAATAATGACTCCTTTAATGCTCTTTTTTTTTTAAATACAAGCAATCTTCCTTGAAAGACCAACTTGCTAAGATTGATGACATACCGAAGTCCACATTTTTTTCCTGTTTTCTCATATCTTCTCAGATGTGACTTGGGTGTGGTATTGAATTGAGCCTTTCAATAACATTATATTTATGAATATAAGTATGTGGTGAGATTACTTTTTTTTGTGATAAATATTTCTGCTTTTCACTTCATATTATCAATTATGCAAATCAAAATAATATCATAAAAATATAAGTTTTAATCCTAACAGGCCTGTTTTATAAAATTAAAAACTTGAACTTACCACAAATACCATCATTCACTCTTGTTGACATTATGTAACTTCCTTTATATGGCTTATTTTCACAATAAAATAGACCATTACTGCAAGCTGAGGTGCCTATAATGGTGAAACAAATTGGAATAGAAAAAAAGATCAGACTGGCTATTTCTTGTTATGATATTTTAAGCAATCTTTTTATAAGTAGAGGTTAAGCATTATTATTAACAAGCTGGGGTATCTGTTCATACAAACAAGTTAAATACAGTGGAATAGTCTGTACACCAACTCTTTTTAAAAGGTAAACTTTCTGTCCTGGTTATTTGTGGTAGTCTTTAAAATCTGTATTTTTAGAATTTCTACAGATAAGATTAAATAGAGAATGGCATTTTTTAAATTGTAAATGAATAAAGACTCAATCACATCCAGACTTTAGATAGCATGTCAACCCAAAGAAAAACATTTCCCGCCGATGTAAATACTTCCCAATTTTTTCTAAGGCTAAATCTATCAAGAATTTGGTAACTTTTATAGGATGGCAATCCAAAGAAAAACCCTGATCTACGATGCAAGAATTTCTCTAGGGACCACAATTTATATAAGGCTAAATCTACATTTATCTTTATGTCCTGGTTATTAGTGGTAGTCTTCAAACTATATTTTTTTAGAATCTTTGATATTTTTATTTTCCTTCAAGTATTTAGAGGAGTTTTAAGTCAATTTCTTCCTCTATTTATAAAGAAATAAAGGTTCTGGCGAGGTTTGAACTCGCAACCTTCTGTGTGTAAAGCAGATGTGAACCACTACACCACAGAACCATTGTGTTTGTATGGACTAAGATCTCACCTAGGCTTAAGTTTTTCACTAGACATGATCATTGATAGAAGATGTAGTAAGCACAAACATGAGGTCGTAAGCATTCTTATTCTTTTGTTACGTCGAGTCATAGGCTACTTCATGCTTGTACTTACTACCCAGAGGATCACGGGGAAGATAAAAAAAGAATTTAAAATATTATATATTATTAGTCCATATAGATGTTGTCTGTGTGCCAAGTGTCTAAAACTGATATTTATGTAAGTATGTAGCCCTAGTTTGCCTAAGAATGAATCTACAGATATTGATTTAGATCTCTCATCTAGATTTAGATTTCCACCTTGGGCATTCAGATCCAGAGTCTACGCAGGTGTTGTTTGATACACACTCTAGATATACATCAAGTTCAGGATCTACAAAATTTATTTATAGCCAAGATTCAGAAATCAATGAAAGTTGCCCAGGCCCAATCTAGATTCCCGAATGACTTGAAATAATATATAGATCTAAGTTTATAAGGGTTCTTAAAACATTCAACTAGAAAATATCAACAAATTTGTAATATGATTGTCATTGAAACAACAAAGACTTGTTCCGGCTCCAAGTCAAAAAACCAGCTGACCAGCATATATTACAAAAGTTAAAGGTTTGTGATTTTGATCGAAAAAAGAAATCAAAATGGCGAAAAGTAAGAAGGAACATTTTAAATGCAAGGTATTTAGTTTGATTTTTAAACAGACTTGAGATTAATATTTTGAAACTAAAGCTACTTAAAAACCTAGTATTCAGAGTCAGCGCTCTGCTACAGCACGAAAAATGCTGCCATTTTTTGAATGAATGAATAGAAAACAAAAAAACTGTTATTCTTTTATAAATAAAGGTACAAAAACAGAACAAGTGAGTTAAATTGTGTTACAAAACGTTTCATTAGAAATTCAAAACATTCAACATAATAAATTTATACGATGAGCATAATGTGTTCAGGCATGCATATTACAATCAGCTTTTTGTAAAATTTAAAGTAAATTATAATAGGATTTTTATAAATAAGACAACTTTATCTAAGTTCGAAGATGTGTTTGTCCAACTTTGAGAAAGTCCAGAAAAAAATTTTTTATCACCTGAGATCCTGAACGTTTATCATCTGAGGCTTGCAGAAATTTTCTTTTCAAATTCCTTTTTTTTTTTTTGCAATGCACTTATTTCACATATTGGTGCAGGTGCAGGTAAGTTTTAAAAGATTTACACATTTGACATTTTGAAAAAGAAGTATCTTACCTGGTTCATCAGACCCATCTTCACAATCACAGTAGTCATCATTCACATGTTCCATAGGAATAGTCTTGCCATTGGATAAACACTTAAACTCAGTTCCAACATAGAATGATGCCTCTGGCATTAACAAGAGAATATTAAAAAAATGTCATTGTCAATGATAACGATCCAAATTAGTGTGTTGTTTAAATGCTGTCAGATATATAGACAGGCATTTCTTTCTGAAAAAGAGACTGTACGATGTAGAAATAATTAAAAATTAAAGTCAAGTGATCCTTAATTCATCCTATGCTAGAGAGAGAGCTGATTATCATGTTACCTATCCACTAAAAGATTGCCACTTTTTGTCAAATTTTGAGAGCCTGTACACACATTCACAAGTTTCTTGCGTGATAGAAAAAGGAGGAGTAAAGGATGGATGAAGGCCCACTACCACTGGCAGTTACTTGGCACCCCGCAGTGCCCAGTTGGGAGCCACAAGCGGAACAAGATGTTCTTTTACAGTGAAGCAGTCAAATGGAAGGCCACGCGTAATGGATTAAAATTACACTGAAATGTAATCTTGGAAATTGCCGGTCGACTCTTATTGCCAGTTGAGAAAAAAAAAAAAACAATGGTCTTCGTCACTTTGTCCAATTAATGGAGGCCGAGCGGCGTATAGGAACAGGGATTTTGCACCAGTAAAAATCAAATATATACGGCGTGGCAAACTATCTGGAATTTTCGGGAAGTGTTTTCTGGACATTGGACTCAGATAGAACTTTCGGAGGATATGGAAGCAAATCATATTTCTGAAATTGCGTAAAAGTGACATCCATGGTTGTGACATTGCCACAGTGAGCCACTGTAGCTGTACCCATAAAACAAAACACTGGTTGGGGAAAATGCAAATTCTGATGACAACACTGGTTGGCAATCTATTTGGGCAATTTCTAGATTTACTATTAGATGACCTAGAGTTTATCTCAAAACTGTCGCCTAATGGTCGCTCGTGGGGAACCTAACAGATGTTAGAGCCATAGAGAGGGAAAGAGAGAGCCTCTCTCTAGAAAACTGCAGGGGATTTTTTTCAATCCAGTGACACTTAAGAAATCCAATCAGGATCCCTCCATTCTAAAGGCATAAAATTAGATTAGAAAGGACCAGTGACCAGAGCGTATTAACATAATCCCCAATATTTTTAGATAGGGAACCAATAGTTATCATGACAATTTTCTGACAGTGGCACTTACTCTCTAAAGACACCCCTCTTGGTCTGCCAACTGCTTGGGCGTTTGCAAAAACTCCGCAAACGAGGAAAATGGTAGCCCACCGCGAAAACTTGTCAGCAACCATTATTAGATCTAGATCTAGGCCCCTAGATTTTCTAGTCTAGATCTAGATCTACCTAAGATATGATTAAGAAAAACGAACAGCTTAAAAGTTTTGAACAACTATATCGATCTAGCGTACAAACTCTATCTAGATCTAGATCTAGATCCTTTCAGCTTTGTAAATGTTTAATCCAAAGATATTCTCTAGTCTTATCTGTCTAAACCAGTCGCATCAAGAGAAAGTGAGAATGAGAAACTCAGACTTGAAATAACTGACTGCTAGGACTATTCTCCCCCTACGTACCGGTATAACACGTCACACTTTGACCAACCCGCCAGCGCAACTCTAGAGTGTGGCTGCACTCTAGAGTCTAAGTGCCGTCACTCAGAGAGACTCTTACTGCGCTCAAACGGAATTCACGATGGTTATAGGGGGGTTAAAGTGCCTGTCAAACTTTCGAACAAAGTAATTATGACAACTCAACTGTTGTTGTTGTTTTTTTGTTTTTTTGTTTTTTAGTGGTATTATCTTGTTGCATAATGAAAACATTTTTTAAGTTAATCCTTCGTTATATTTGACGTATTATGTTGTACTAAATTAAAACATCTCTCCGAACCTTTCGCGCTTTTTTGTGCCACACATCAGTAGCGCATAGCAATTCATTTGTTTTAACAGGATGTCAATGTGGCGAGTGGATCTAAATCTAAATCTAGACCTAGATCTAGATCTACTTATCGCAAGCAGAAAGTTCAGAATGTATGTGAGACTGGGACAAATCAAGTTAAAAGACGTTTTAAGTAGGAATAAGAATTTCAGTAACAAACGCAAGTTCTTTACCAAGAATGATCTTTGATTAGTGAATATGATTAGCGGAGTAGGGTGAAGGGTCCCAATTCCAAACGGTCCAGGGTAGCCCTAGGGTAGAACATCGACAGGAGGTCCGTGGTTCGAGCCCTGGTGATTTCGCCCCCTACTGGTTGGGTCGGGGTCAGTTTAATGTGACCGGCTTAGACAAGAGTGATGGTATCCCCGCCCTGTCTTGTGCGTGGCACCAGATAAAATTATCAGACGTCAGTCTTGGGGCCCGTCCACAAAATTGCTTATCTAGTGCTGACTGACGTTAGACGTTAAACCAACTCAACAACAACAATAGAACGCTCTTAATTCCGAGCACAAGCAATCCTCTTCTTGTTTGATGAAATATTATAATTTATAGAGCGAGTTGAACAAATAACGATACCTGCGTGGACCGTTGCTGATTTCTATCAGGTCATGAGTGCCGACAATTTTGGGACCAAGGAATTGTTCATGTGTCCCCATTCCGAACAGTGCAAAAAATAATATGATTTATAGGCATAATTAACACGTTAATTACTTAGTTAACATAATATATCAACTTTCTAAATATTCTAGAAACAATTTTTACACGTGAAAATGCAATCAAAGCAACAGTTTTAAGGTCCTGGTGTTTTCACTCTTAACCGCGGTGCGAAATTGTGCTAGACGTCATTATTGTCTTGGATGAAGGCAGCGGAAAACTTGAAAAAGACTTAACCAGCTGACAATATGAACCAAAACTGTATTTTTGGAGATGGATATGTGCTGCTCCGTTGAGTCTTCTTCAACATGGGGAAATTCGTAAATTACATTGAAAGGCTCATATAATTTAAAAGGAAGTGGCTTCCTCGGGCAGCCTTGGGTTGGAGTTTCTTGATAATCCGTCTCTTGGTTGTGACAGCTGTCTCAGTTGGAGCCATAATTATGACAGTCATGCTTAAATCCGAAGGTGACAAACACATTCAAACGCGTCAACAGCTACAAAGTGTAATGCACACAACACAATGAAAATGTCGTGATTTTGGTACCACCTTCAGATTTAAGAACCTCATATGGCTCCAACTGAGGCACTTGTCGCAACCAATAGATGGAGCCTCACTGTTGCATCGTGTCGGTCAGAACATTTAGTTCTTGACAATGATTTGGGTGTATGGCCATCGATACGTTTTACAAACAAGCCCCAAGATGTGTAGAGCTTGAAAGGAAGTTGTACAATGCTTGGAAGAAATCCACAAAAAATGCTGCTGCGTCCACGCAACATTCAGCTGTACAAACACCAACCAAATTAGAGAATGAGCCGAGCAGGGGACAAAGGGAGCCTTGAGATGTATCTCTTTGATACGAGCTTGTAGACCTACACTACTGATCTTACTTTGACGATCAACACTTCTACAAACTCATCCGATGATGAATATGACGCGTGCCTACGCCCTTTGTTGCCATGTCGTGCAATAATTATAATCTGCTAAGAATTCATCAGACTCATCTAACAATTCTATGAATCGAAAAAAGTAACCGTTATGTGCAGATCCAAATTGTCAGTCATAATCACGTAGAGGGAATCCTCTTTCGCACAAAAAAAATTCACAACAGACACAATCTTTCTCAAAACCTGACGCTGGTATTCAACCTCTATTTTTGATTGTGAGACGAAAGAGTTGCCCAACACCCTACTTTGTTTTCCAAACACATGTTAGTCATGTACAGCTTTGCGATGAGCAATCACTGTTTTCATACAAGGATAATATCCTTCTTTATCCTTCTTGAACGTTTTCCAGTAGTTGAATCGTTAAGTGAAAGTATTCTTGCCGGCGGTGCTGAATAATTTACAACACTGACATAATACTTTCCCCATTGACTCTGAATTTAAAAAAAGGCTTCTTACGTTGTTGTTTTTTTCCGTTTGCAAGCAATCTGTAAAAACGGGATATTTGTAGATACCGAGAATAATCTTTGTATCCACGCTTTGAGGTCCTGAAATCCAAAGCATTTTTGAACAGTTGCTTGGTTAGTTACATTCAGTTTTACGTTCGCCCACGTTTCTGTATTAGGAGTGAACTTAAATTCTATATTTTGGTGCTTGTGAAGTTTTATTGATGTGGTCAGAAACATATACTGTTGTGTGAATATAAAAACAACATCAATACAAACAACAAACAACAACAACAATTATACAAGAGGAGATTTTTTAAACATCGTGTTTGCGAGAGCGGTGCCCCTTGAGGCGCGGGGCCTTAAACTACAACCTTATCAGCTTAACAAGTAACGCGGCCCTGAGGAGGGCGTCACCTAAGTCGTAAGTGGCTTATCCCCTTTACTCAAATAAAGATGTATATTATGCTATTCTTTAATTTTTTAGAAATAATATAGCCTAGATACTTTTACAGCGTTATTTATCTCTCATGATAAATAGTATCGATATATTAAACGTTTTTACTCTTGTATCTGGAGAATTACTGTTGTAGCTGTAAGGGAGAAGCAATGACTTAGAAAAATAATTTTACTTGAGGAAATCCCAAGGCATACGGCGCGAGCTGTAATTAGTTGTAATCATTACGTCCAGCAGTAAGCCCAGCTTAAATCGGGTTTGTGCTTTGTGCAAAACTTGTTGTGATCCTGTTCCTTGAACGGAAACATAATTATTACTGTAGTGAATAATTATTACGTTTCATAAGAATGGTCGCACTCAGTCTACTAGCAGTAATTCGGGATCGGACGCAAAAAAGGAGCATGTTCCTTTAAGTTAAACGGAAACGAATAGCAGCTGTTAAACAAAAAGTTTATAATTTTAGAAGACAAAAAAAAAACATTGCCGATTGGTGTGTTTTTTTACCAGAGACAGAGAAGATACCATTAAGTAGTGTTTATTGAGTATGATCTCATACTGACATCAAGCCAGAATTGGAACAAAATGGACATTATATTCCATAAAAATCTAGGGGACATGGACGAGATTGTAGTAGCCTGCACACTATACTTATAAAATTATAAGTCCTAATGTGCACTATCGTTATAGAAAGGTTTTGCCATACGCACTTTATAATTGTAGTATTTGTGTCAAAATCGTGCTCTCTAAATTATGTGAGGCAACCAGGGCAATTTGTTTCATAAAATCATTTTTTAATTGAGCCCCTTAGATTAATGTTTTCTAGGTCTCAATAAAAATTAATTAGATACATTGTGAAATAAATATCATAAATTATTTCATACTTTGGGTAGAAATACGGTACTAATAATATTTATTGTGCATAAAGCGGAATTTCGACAGCCGAGACTGACAGCTGTTAGGTAAAAAGTTAAAAAGATAAGACCAAGGAGATAGGCCCCGTGTTTGGAACCATATTTATAAAGTTACGAAGGAGTATAACCAATTCGTCAAAAAGACTGGCTTAGGCCTGAGTACATGCACATACATACACCCTGGAACCCTACAACATACTCCATCTTTCATCGAGGAGACCAAATTGAAAATTAAAAAAGATTTGGGCATATTGAAAATGAACGCAGAAGAAGAAAAAGAAGATGAAGAATAGTTTTCTTTGACTACAAACTTGTTTTACTTTTACATTTTTTTCCTTGGAACCAACAGTAACATTGTCACATCAATGGATTTAGTTCAATCGTTTTCTTTTTTTTTTCTCTACGAAGTTTCGAGAATGTAAAACCAAAGCGATAATCAAGTAGGCCTACAACTAGGCTACTGTTATCTATACTAGAGCAATTATGTTTAAGGCAGAAATAAGACGGATCTATAATGCAAGGCAAAGTTATCAATATAAATTATTTGCTTTTCGACGACTCGGCCTGACAGAAAATTATAGCTTCGAGGCGTGTCCTGATGAATGGCCGCTCATTGTAACTCTATTATACTAACGGTATTATGACCGGATTGTTGAGAGCTGAAAGAAGAAGGAAATAGCGTTGTGGACTTTGCGATAGCCTCAATCTCTTGGCTTTGTAGTCCATACAGTTTTTAATTTAGTGGTTTACTCTTAGCCACACGCCTGGGAGTGGATAAACTTTAGATCTGGCACAACCAACCACAGTAACATAATACAAAGACAATGTATACTATTGTTGGTTTGTTTTCTTTTTAAGCATTGAAAAGAGAATGGTTTGAATTATTTTTAAGGTAGCGTATAAATGTGGAATTGGTCATTATGAATGTGGGTGCGTGTAAGTGATAGTTTATAGTATTGAGCCAGGGAGCCGAACAAGAGAAAGGGCAGGTGAAGGGACAGAGAGCAGAAAGAGACAGAGAGTGAGACATAGAGAGAGAGAGAGAGAGAGAGAGAGAGAGAGAGAGAGAGAGAGAGAGAGAGAGATCGGAAGGGAGATATCGGGATAGAAATATACAGAGAGAGGGGAGGCAGACAGACTGACAAATAGAGAGAGAGAGAGAAAAAACCAACAAGAGACGCAGGTGTGGAAAAAAAAGGGCGTAATAACAAAACAAGGTGTTAGTTCATTGTTCATGTTGAACATTTTGGATCTACAAGTACTGAGAAGAAGCCCATTCGTCAATGTGAATGAAAGGAGGAAATACCGCTACCTTCTTTTCTTCTGTAAGCGTCATGTCATAACTCAAAGCAAAAACGCAATTCAAGTAAAATGATTTAGTTAAATATTCTCAAGATTTGCTGTGACCTCAGATTTATTGTACAAACTGTTCAGCCAGTACTTTCACGATGGCGCGTTTAATCTCTACATTAAATTAATTTTGTTAAATCTTTGTTTTGCTCCTCTGTTGGTACCATACTGAGCAGTCGAATACCCACGATAAAAGCCGTTACTTTAGACTTAGCACTATGCGTGTGCCGTAAACTAAGTTATCTGCAGATCTATGATAGTATGAACTATAGTGAAGTTGATTTAGACATGCGACTATGGCATCAAAGAAAGTAGTAAGTCACGCGTCTAAATCTACTTCCTCTTTGTTCTTACTACCCCAAAGCTCTAGATCAAGATTACGTCTTAAGGTTGAAGGCTGCCTTTTGGGTCTCTGCACAGGTGGGTACTCATTCTTTTTTGAACGTTTGCCAGGTTTTCATTGTCTGCATAGTTCTGAGGTACTGGAGTTGCCATTACGGTTCAGTAACGTACATCAAAAATTCCAATACAATAAGGATCGTATTAATTAACTCATGTATTGTTCGATGATAACTACTTTGTTAGTGATGTTGGTGCTGCTGCTAATGTTATTGTTGTTGTTGTTGTTGCTGTTGTTGTTGTTGTTGTTGTTGTTGTTGTTGTTGTTGTTGTTCTGTTGTTGTTGTTGTTATTATTATTATTATTATTA
>RQTK01001085.1:0-58021 GCA_003991915.1 Elysia chlorotica
AGACAGGTGGTCGCTTGAGCAGGTTTGACTGTATTATTATTGATTATTATTATTATTATTATTATTATTATTATGATGAGCTAAAAATTCCAATCTTATGACATTTCTAGGTTTATACAAAGCCTGTGCAGCATGAGGAAGCTCAATGGTGGCCATCTCGAGCCAATCCTGGATCTCTGATAGTGCCACCTTACGCTGAAGACACTCATTATAGAGCTGATTTTAACTATAGACACGGGGAACGACCAACAGGCTCAGGCAGACATACTGCTCATGTCAATAGGGAAGCAGCTTTGGGATCTAGTAAGAAACGTTTAGTAATCTTTTGCTACTAAGCTTTATATGTGCTTGCAACAGTAATTAAAAACATGTTTTTTTTTCATGTGTGTGTGTTTGCGTGTTTCTGCTGTTTGTCATGGTTGTGGTAGTGGCTTTTTTTAAGGCAGAATATTTTTTTTTGACCTTGAGATGTTTAAGACAGTTATTTAAAAAATACAAAATAGACTCATTCTCACTATTTGCAAGCATATTTTCTCTAGGTTTTTTTTGTGCTTTGTTTAGATAAGACACACCGGTTGTTGTTTGTTTTACAGATTATGGGAAGTGTACTTTAAATTACTGTTTGAAAGCTTTAGTCATGCTAAGTCCATTATTCTGTCCCATCGGAAAGTTGTGATTGAAAGTGGCAAAAGTTGCCAAAAGTTGTGGCATAATTTTAGCCTTTGAGAATCAATTATAACAAATAAAGTGAAGGCAAAGTAAACAATTTTATAATTGCTAATAATGCTTTTGCTGACCAGTACATTTGTGTTGTGATAAATACGAATAATATAACAATTAAAATTTAAGTCGCATCACTAAACAATTGGAAAAAGTACATAATTAAGATACATGCATTTAAAAGAACATGGATGGGGAAGAGAAAGAGAGGTAGAGAAAGTCAGAGAGTAACAAAGAAAGACGTTGAGAGAAAGAGAGAGTGTGTGTGAAAAGTCAAAAGTCAGGCATCCAAAACATTTTTGCCAGTTTATGCTTGGAAGATTGCTTTAATCATTTAGAATGGGTTTTTTCACTTTTTATGAAAAATGGAGTTCGGGTGGGTGCAGGGTTAGGAATTGAGTGGGATGGTGGGTTAGGAACTGTAAATAAAGAAGAACACACTGTATTATTATTACAGCATTGCACTTGTCGTGGTTTAAATAGAAATCAACTATGCAAAGATTAAATTAGTGGCTCAAACAAGATTGAAAAGAAAAGGAATTTTTCTTTAACATGTTTTGATGTAGTTGCAAAAACTCTACAGCTGTGCCAGTATCTTTTTATCTGCCTATATGTGAAAAATACCCAGGAAATTATTGTATTATTTGCACAGTTTTTCTTAAAAATTGTAAAAATTGCAAAAGTTGCGAAATCAACAAAAGTTGCTATTTAGCCAAAAATTGGAAAAAAAAGTTGCAAGTTGTTATCGCAACTTTGCTTGGGGACAGATTAATCTTTTGGAAAACAGAGAGAAGAAGATATGGTAATGTTAGCTCTTCACTTTTGGAAGCACTATCTCAAAACCTTGCAAATTCCTCTTTTGAACATCGTATAAACAGTGAATCAAAATGTTAGTTGTGCGAATGACATCTTTCAAAGTGCTACCTGTAGCCTACATGTATGATCGACAAGATTACATCTGACAGTGAATGGGATTAGGAATTTGAACATTTCAGTTGACATGACAATTCTTCTTTCAGTGTGTTACTATTTGGGTATGTTGGATAATTAAACCACTAAATCGAATCCAGTCTTAATTTTTTATTATCCAGTTCCATCTTTGAGTATTTTTTATGTTAGTCCAGTTTGGACACTAATGTCTAAACTGTGGCATTGTGTCTTTATTTTTTGTTTATTTTATTGCAAGTATTCTTGGTTGAATTTATGCTTTCCTTTTTTGCCATACAGATGCTTGCAGTGGTTTCTTTGTAATTTGGTGCTATTGTTTAAGTTTCCAATGTTTTAAACTTTTCTTATAAATCTAAACCTAAACAGTCAGAATTTATTCCTGACAATGAAAAGCTATTTGGTATTGTAACTCTTTGCTAAATATTGATTTTAAGACTTATGTCATTAGACTAAAATGCAAACTCAATGAAGAATTTTTTAATGAAAGAAGAACAGAAGATATTTTGAAGAATGTGTAGTAAGAGAGGGATTTGAATTTTATCAAATGATTAGAATTTTAAAAAAAAGGTGTTTAACTTTAAAGACAGTTTTTGTCAAACATATAAATTGTCATTTGAAGATTGCAGCCATCTTTTATCTACACTGTAGAACAGGATTGTATTTGCACATTAAATTTCAAGTGAGACAGAATAAAATAAACAGCTTTAAACAGTAGGCTCTTTATAGGCAGTAGTGAAAAGTTTTGTAATCTATTTTGAAATCTTTTTTGTAACTAGCTAATCATGCACAGGATGCCATCTGACACCAGAGAACTTTTTTGTTACATTCTTTACAATGACATGTATAACTCTAAGGATTAAACACTTCACATACGCACAAATATGTTTGAAAGGCAAGAGATTTGCAGTTGCTTTTTCTGAAATAACTTTACCTTTTATAAAATAAGTTTACTATCTGTAATATTATTGTTTACAACAAATAATTTTTTTTTTAATCATGAAACATATTCATAATTTTATTGCGCTTCTTTAAAATATATTTAAATAAACACTTTGATTGCTTTGAAATATGTAGAGGCTAACTTTGACAGTGCAATTCCTTACACATGGTTAACTATGAAGTCACTGCTTAACATGGAACTAACTTGGTAAACCATGCATTCAATTTTATCAATATTATTTCACAGTACCCGTCAACTACCTAAGAGAACGAGATGGCTCTCAGAGATTCTACAAAGAAGGATTTTCATATGAACACATGTATAACTGCAGAAGTGACCCAAATTATCCTATCAGAGGAAAGGTGAAAGCTATTTTCTATTCTACTGTCTTCCAATACGAAAAAAAAATTGAAGAGAAGTTAAATATGAAGGAAAGTACCAAAACTTTTTAAAAGAGGAAATGTTCACTTGAACAAAACGCCCAAATGTTCCTTCAAAAGTATTAGTTGACCTTCGTGATTTCTGTGTATTTTTGTTTTGGCTGAACAGATACATGCATGTCAATTGGGCGATGTGGTTTTTTGTTTTATAATTATAGTTTCAGTAGTGGCCTTTACATGTATTTCTGCTAAATGTGTTGGTTGCACTCACATTTTATGTAGATGTAGTAAAAGATGTATATCACTCCCAAATATTAATCATTAATTTTTTATATTTCAACTCCTATCTTTACCCATATTCAGAGTCTATTTTTTCCACCTATTTATGAGTTTTGATAAAACATACGTTCATTCAAAGTTATATTTCTATTGATCTCTCTCTCACTGTTGCACCCTGAAGCGACATGGAGCATTCATATGGAACCGCATGGATCCCGTCAGCCAACAGAAGTTCATTGATTACCACCTGCGGCTGAATGAGGAGGAGAAGCAAGCCCAGATCACCGGTGAAGAGGGACCCCTGGCCCTGCAGCAAAAGACTGGCAGCGCTCCAGTCATCAGAAGTGCCAATCATAAACAAGATGTTGGCAAAAGCTGCTCACCCTGCAAGCCTCTCTCACCTTTAAAAAGACGGCAGTCTTCAGAGAAGTCTTTGAAATCTCCAAAATCCCCGGCAGCTCAGGTTTGTAAGCCGGCTGAAGTGGCAAGTTGTAGCGGAGCCGCGGGGGTAGTGCTGGAGTCTAAGCCAGTTCCTGCTGCTGCTCCGGAGAAATCGCCTGAAATTTATGAGAACCCTACTGCACCTCAGTGTGCACTCACGGTGGAAAAGTCAAAAGAGTCTTTTGCTGATGAAAAAGTGTAAGAATTGCTTTATCCTAAAGCCAGTGATATTTAAATTTTTTACAGCTTTCCATTAAAGGTAAATAATACTTATCAGGAATTTTAATGTGATATAAAATTATCTTTGTTATTTAATGCGAAAATATATTGCTTTATAGTCGGCATATTGTGATAATACCGGTATCCATGAGTTTGAGAAATGACGCATTCTACTAGAAATTTGCAGAAAGTTGAGTTTTTATTTTATAGATTGCTGACTTCATTGATAATCCTAGCCATAAAGACGGTTACAAAAGTAAATCTCTCTTTTTTTTTTCTTTTGCCAGTTATTGCAAAGCTCAATAGCAAACTTAAGTCTCACGTTCCTTCAACTTCGAGAATTCTATTGTATATAGAGAATTGCATTCAATATTTTTTTTCATACCATGTTTCACAAACTATGTTGTGCAAAACTAGCACTAAATAGTGATGTCTTATATTTTGCAAACTGTTCTCCATGACATGAAATATTGGCTGATTGATAGCATACAAATCATTTGTTTCTGTTTTATGTTCTTCAAAGCGAAGACTTTTTATTATTAGAAGAAAGTTTATTGTGTGTTTCAAATTATTTTTCAAGCTGCCCGTCCATGGCAAATGTTTGCTTTTCTCAATTGCTTACATTAGTATTATACAGAAGTATTTACATTTTGCTTGTGAAATTGTATATATTTTACATTCTGCTGCTCATAATTATTATAAAAGCATGTACACATCTAGCTTCAGTATATTTCTCCCTGCTTCTTACTCTGTGGTACTGCTACCAGATAGATACAATCAGAAGCGACTATCAATGTCTTGAAATTTTGTTTCCTCTTAGTCTTTCATGTACATGTATATGATATATATTTTGTAGAAGGTATTTGAGTTAACTTTGTTCATGTCAGCTTAACTTTACTAAGTTTCATTTTAAAATGCAATGCTAAAGTTGATTTTATTGTGTGCAATCATTATCTAATTGCACTATTGACAATTAATGATAAATTAAAAATGATGTTCACATTTCTTTTTCTTTAAATTTAAGTGCCACATGATGAAATAATAAAAAAAACTATATTTTTGTACAAGAAGTGTCATGTTTCACCCAAGGGAGATGGAGGTAGAGCATGTGTTTTTTTGTGGGGATTTTGTGTGTGTGTGTGAAAAGGAGGGGGGGGGGGGTTAGCGAGTATGAAGTTATGGGTGACAAAAACAAACAAAGAAATAATTCAACCATACAAACATAAAGAATAACAAAACAATGACTTTTTAAATTGTCATTTTTATAAGAGACATGGGCCAAAGTTGTCAATCACAACCCAACAAATTGGGCAATATTGAGAAATACACTCACAGGATAACATATGTCGTACATCCCAAACATAGGAAAACTGGGTACAATTTGATTCAATACATTTACATCTGTGGATATGAACAATGAAATTCTTTTATTTGTACCAGAATTCTTCAAGATCACAGGACTTTAACCACTTGACTGCTGACTTATAACTTTTTACTGTATTCAGATTGTGAGTTCAAATTTGACTATACCAACTGAAAAGCATAACCGTTTATTTTGTGTTATAGTATGAAATCTACTGGCAAAAAATAAGGGGAAAATCTCTATCTCTTATGAAAACAACAAACACGAACCATGCCAGAATTTCGGCAATCTCACAATGAAATATCAAAAGGCCTTCAAATAGTGGACGAATTCATCCTCATCGCAGTGCAACGGTCAAGGAGGAATTCATCTTCATCGCAACCAAGTGATTGAAGAAACAAGTCTAAGCAAGCTTAGTTTAGTTGTTTTTTAAGTTCCCAAAACAACGCTTCAGTCCATACAGAGTTTTAGAAAACTCGTGACACTAGGATATTTCATATGCCATGAGTGGGAGGTAAATCTACATTTATTTTGCCAAATGCGACCCTACCTACCTATCAGCTGCTCACAGGTTAAAGAACTGGGAAGATTCCCTTGAAAATGCTGGAATTAGCTCAGGTAATAAAATCAGTAAAACAAATAGAGTAAGAAGAGCAACTGCCACTCAAATTGATCCTTTTGATATACATGTACATGTACTTGGTACCCCATGACTATTTCAAGGCCTTCTAAAAATTATTGCTATTAGAAAAAACAAATGGCTTGTCTCAGTATAAAGCAACACAAGCTCCGTAATGAATATTTTTTTACATTTTCAATTGGTCCAAATTCTTTTTGGATTGCGACTACACCTTTAAAATAGTTTAAAATACAAGGTCATGAAATGATGGGGATATGCACTTCTAAAAAGGTTGGTTGGTTGGTTGGGTTGGTTTAACGTCCAACAGCAGCACTATATATAACTATATAACTTTCTCAATAATGTGGACATGACAGAAGCCTTGATTTGGCTGCTTGAAGAAAATAAAGAGGGATATATTTCTGTAATATTTTAGTAAACAAATAAGGGATCTTTCCTCCACCCAAAATGTGGATAATATATATCAGGCAAAGCCCAGTGGGGTTAAATTCACGAGTCTTCCAAGCCCACCAACACCTAGAATTAATTTTTTTTAATGTAAAACTATAATTGGTTGGACTTCCCCCTCTAAATTTGATTAAATGGCTAACAACCTACAGGGAATTTTTCTCTTTTAAAATTACAATCATTACATGAAAAACTGATCTCACTGCATCCTTGCATTTAATTACTCGCATACACTTAATTCAACATCTAATAATTTGAAATTCTCTTAATTTGACAAATTAAAAAGTCCAGAATAAATCTCCTTTAATTACTTCTTTCATATTTCTGCTTAATTGGACAATTTACTGTTTCATATATTTTATCTCGACATGTTTCCAACCCAATATGATATTAATACTAATAATTAAAAAAAAAAAAAAAGCAGGTGGTTGTGTCTGTTTTTGGACCTTGCAAAAATTAATGAACTTATTTTTGTAAATGATAAACAAGCCATGGGTGATGTACAAAGAACCCTTCTGTGTAGATCCTTATCTAGACCCACAGCCAAGCCCCTTCAGCTTTGGCAATTTCTTTATATACTATATGTTTTAATATGACTTTTCCTTAGCTTTTAGCATCCGACTCGACACAGGGTGTGTAGCCATAGCTGTGGGGCACACATAAACTATAATCAAATCAAAGCCAACATTTTTTTCGTCCAAACTTTTTTTTTCTTACATAAGGGGTCAAGAGGAAGGCTATCAGATTCAGCTCCATCAAACTTGTTTGTTTCTTAACACCTCCATAAAAACTTGGTTTTGGGATTCGTATACTAAGAGTTAATTTGACAAAGTTCTGGTCCCTTTTATGTCGATTTAACAGGTATGCATTGTACTACAATTTCAACTCAAAAAGGGAATTTATGAGAAAAGCCACTCATCTCGACACACAAAATATACAAGGGCTTTTAATTTGTCACCAGAACACCTAGTGGATCGTATTACAAAAAACAAAACAAAAATACAATGTCAGAGAACATTATTGTTTAAACCAGCATTTCAATAACAAATGTTGGTCATTATAAAACTGAAGAACACAAGAAAAGTAAAACATAGATATTATCAGAAATCATAAAGTCATATCATATATGTAGATTGCTCAGTTGACACGGTGTGGCTCTTCGTGAGAGAAAGTTAAAAATGACACAAATAAAACCTACTAGCAAAAAAATTTAGGTATCTGTTTCTTCTACGTAGGCATTTTTATCCAGATGGATAAATTTGTAAAGGTAACAAATATTCTTTAAGCCTACTTTTATTTTTTATGACAAAAACTTTCCTGCAACCAGGTTTATTTTCAAGGTCAGCTTCCCCTATAAATATAGAAAGAGGAAATTAATTTGTTTTGTTTTTTCCTTTTTACAATATATTTTAGACATATTCACATGTCACTCAAATATTCAAAAACCTGTTTAATTACAGTGTAGCACGATATATTCAACAATTCAGTAAAAGCACTATGAATTGCAATTAATAGCTCGAACTTGCTGAGTAAAGACATGAGGTGTTTTTTTATCATACATATTCATATGTAGGATCAAACATTGCCAGCAGTTAAAAACCTTTAACATATTTTCTGGTACATGTCTTGTCTTACAGGTTTTATTGCAAAGTCCAAACAATTCAATGCTGCCCAATTTATTATTATAGTCAATCTTGCATTTCGCATGAAAAAAACAAACACAGCAAGTGTACAGTAACAACACATCAGACCAAATGGGTGCCTTGCTGCACATTTCTTCTTTCTTCTCCACAACCATTAAATAAGACAGAATTGTTCTTTCTTCAACATGCAGTAAGGTATATTTAATTATTGGCAGGCAGAAAACTAAGGTATATAGTCATAGGATAAAAATAACATTCTTCTGTTTTGCTAAGAAAAAAATATTGAACAGCAATATAAATGCCAGAATGTATAGTAAATAAACCTGTGAAACCTTTTACTCATAACACAGCATTACAATAAAATTTGAGGGAAAACATTTAAACAAAGGAGCAATGTTTTATGTTAAGAAACTATTCATCAATCTTTGCCAAAAAATTTTTTTTTTAAATGAATGAATTACAAAAAAGGCACAATAACAAAAATGTACATGGACATTTTGAATGCAAAAATAAGCATAAATAAGCACCAATTCAGGGAAAAACCTACAAAATGTAAAAATCCTTACAAGAGAAATACATTTTCCCTGTTTTGTAGACAGGCAAGGCTAGAAAAATGATACAGGAATCAACTTCTTGTTTTTGTTTGGGACAAGTTTGGAATGCAGAAAAAATAAGAACACATATTTCTTTTTTGAGAGAATTCCTTAGTTTGACAACAAATAATTTTTTTTTTTTTGTTGCTCTGAGATGTATTGTTTTACATGCTTACTGGTTTGTTCCAGTCAAGACCTTAAAGAAAGTTTTTCTATTCTTAAAACAAAATATAACACATCAAATTAGCATATTTCTCCACTGGCTGTAAAAAAATAAAAGATCAGGAAACTGTACCACATACAGAGCAAATAAATCTGTATCTGTAGACTCACTTTTATTTACAACTTTCTTTTTTTTATACTTCTTCAGAGATAGCAAAGTATTTTCTCAACACAGTCTTTCCATCATTTTATCTATACAAGTCACTGGACCATATTGCTTTCTTATCTGGAGCAGTCTGTGTGGATTTGACCACTGTTCACTTAACATAAAGCAGTTTTATGATTCCCTCTCTCTCTCTCTCTCTCCTCTGTCAATGGGTCCCATCACCAGATTCATCTGGAGGATTGACAGTGATGAATTTAAGGATCATGTCCTGCAACGGCGGCTCCAGCTCTGAGAACATGAGATAATCTTGCAGGACGGTGGGGATGTGTAGCTTGGCCATGGAGGAGCGACAGTAGCAGTTCTCCTTCCCCAGCTGATGCACCACAACCCGGCGGCAGCGGTGGGATAATGAGTTGGTCTTCTCTGAATATGCAAGTAGAAATGAGAATGATAAAGCTAAGTCTAAGCAGAATGGAAACAAAACAGATTTGAATCTGAAAAGCATTAAAATGAAGCCATCAATTATGAAATGCAAGTCATCAAGCTTAGGAAAGAAAATTATTTAATATGCTTTTTATAGCATCAATTTGATATTATTTCTCAAAGGTCAACCAATTCTTACATTGAATACTGCGTATAGCAATTAAATATTTTGATTCTTAAAAAGAGAAAGACTAAGAGGTTTTAACCCGCACTTGCATCTCATAAAATCAAATACCCGACTCATTGGAACCAATTACATGAAAGAAAACTATGACAACTGTACTGTCTTAGAGCAACAACAAAAAAGGTTTCAAATCTTTATTGTCCTATCAAGACATCCAACATGTGTATTTTTAAGAACAGACAGTATTACCTGAAATAGTCTGAAGGACTTTTCTTTGGTCTGTGTCAAAATCTGAATCGGTGAGCACATAGTTTGGCAAGCTGGCATGGTCAGATATACACATAAGTAAGGCAAGCACAGGCACAAGATTCTCCTTGCGTTTGAACATGTGGAACTTTAGCCCAAACAGATTGGTAATGGCCGGATTAGGTGGGGGGTTCAAGGAGGGAGAGACAACTCCCACGCCGGCACGAATTCCATCCAGGTCAAAGAGAGAATGTGATTCAGCCCCAGCAAGGAAAAGCTGCCAGATGTAAAAAATCTGAAAGTTTGGCTGCCGAGAATTACGCACAATCATGGCAGAAAGGTCGCGTTCCAAGTCATTCTGAAATGCCAGCAGCATTGCTACATTGCCAGTCACATTCTTGTGGTAGAAATTTGGGTTGGCACTGTACCGCAAGAGGAGCTGAAACAAGGGAACGTTGTTGCTCCACAACGCCACAATCAAAGGCGGAAGCTCTTCTTCTGTCCCTTGCGATGATGACCCATCTCTTCTCACCATGGGCACTGTATGGTCCTTTTCTTTATCTTTTGTGCTATACGATATGTTGGGCGAGACGCCATTTCTCAACAGGTACTCAGCTCCAGTCACTGGCCAGCCAGATTTAACCAGGCACAGCAGCGAGCAAACACGTGCAGGGACTAGGGCACTCGTCAGATGACCAAGCTTTGACTTAAGATAAGCAGACACCTGGGAAAGAGATATTGTCATATAGTAAACAACTTTATTAAAATATGTTGCTGATTCAAACTACTAAATTATTTTGCTTTATAATTTTAAAGAAAGCGGAAAGAAAAATTACGCACTTTGGCATATCAGCAAAAACTTGATACAGGAATATAGGGTAATTTTCAAAACAGGAAAGGAAGGTAAAACACAAATAACATTATATTCATGGAAACATGCTTTCCATAAACTTGTATAGGTTAAAGAATCAATTGAAGTGTATAGCAAAATTGAAAGGTTCCTTTAGTCTCAAAATTATTTGTGACAAATATGATTAATTTCTAATGTTTTTGAATATTACCCTTCATCGCCATTTTGCGACTAAAATTAGTAGGAAAAAGTTTTAAAATTTTCAATGGATGGATCCAATTTTAGTCCCCAAATAAGATGTAGAAGGTGTTGCAGCATGTAAAATAGTGAACATATTCCACCTGAAACAACTAAACTTCCATAGACATTGATTTGTGGTGGAAATTGATAGAGTTTGACACCAACAAAATTTGCCTGGTAACTCACGGAACTTTTTCTCTGAATAGCCCCTCACAGTGATATTCAGTGTCACAAATGAGGTTTTCAAAGTTACACAAAACTGTGTCTAATTTGTATAGAATGATGAAGCGAGAAAGTGTATGCGATTTAGACCTGCATGTGAGCTCTAACCAAATTGTCTGAACTTTTTTGCACCCATCACCATGCCCAATCTTGGCTTTAAAAGAGGACACTTTCTTAAACCTTTGGCAGTTTAGTGAAAACTACAAAACTAACTGATAGAAATTTCTTTTGCCATGTCAAAGCTCTTGAAACGCGAATAAGGATCTGTTTGAAACCTGTGTTGATATCATAAAGTTAAGAAATTGCATTAAGAATTTTTACTATCTCATTCCCGTTCAAATATAACATATATAGGAATGTTGTGCCAGGTTTTTTGATAATTTACATAAAAGATATATTTCCTAACTTTGTAACCAATGTAGAAAATCAGAAGGTATCATATGTCAAAATGTAGGAGATTAGAGAACTAGAGAGAGGACATCGGACTCAGGTCGATTTCCTGAGGACCCGGAACCAAATTATATCTCCGGAAAATTCGCATCCCTGTGCTGTGATACAAGACACTGCAAGCATTCCGTCGCTCCTATACTGAACTGTTGATTAAATAACAATATGAAGAAAGTACCGTTGAGAGCTTGTGGATATCTAGGTGTTGATGCAACATCTCCAGGATGGTTGTGTCTTGATGCTTCAAGGCTTGCACCAATGGATGCATTTTGTCATATGTCGTGAACGCAGATAGGTCAGTATAGGGAAGAAGCAGTTGGACACACCTGAAAGAGAAAAACACAAAAACATTTCTATATAATAATCATTTAAGAATGCATTCCAACAGGACAATATTTTTCTTGACTCTCTCTCCTATTCTATAAAAATTTCTATGAAATATGGAATTCAAAACTTAAAAATGTTTCCTTCCCACCACTCTGACCAAAAAGCATGTGAACTCCATCAAGAATTTTGAACCAGAAATTATTTTGCTCGGGGACGGGGTGGGTTAGTCATTTTTATGAAGCAAAAGTAAAGCACCTTCAATATTCAAGACACTTTGCAGCCTCACCTTGCATGGCCTTTGTAAACCGCATACTGTAGGGCTACACACTGGGAATCGTCAACTGTCACGCTGATGTTTGCATTGGCTCCATGCCTCAATAAAAAATCCACTATGTCAGGATAGCCTTCTTGGGCAGCTATCAAAAGCGGAGTGGCATTATCCTCAGCAGCAGCGTTCACTATGTGCATCAGACCTGCAGATAGATTTTAAAAAATGTGTATCTGTCTTATAACATTCTCTTAACTTCAAACATTTAATTTTATAAAAACTTTGCAATGAATAGTCACTTCTTTACAACAAAAAAAATACAGCATACTTTTTCTCCAATAGCATAATTGGATATTGATCTCTTAAATTACATGTAATTTGCTTTTAGGTTGAAATGTTGATATTTTCCTTGAATTATTGAGCCAAGTGTAAAATCAGGCAATAAATTTAGTTTAAATTAAGGACTGTTCAAACCTCTTTCTTTGGCAAATTTGACTAATATTTTCACACAGTCAAAGTGCCCTTTGTGACAGGCAAGAAACAGGGGAGATAAGTTGTGGTCCGCATACACATCAAGATCAGCACCTTTCTGAAATTCATAGAAATAAAAATTGTATCTTATCCTCGAGTCATGTGTAATTGTAGGTTGCTGAAAGATAACATTTCTTGGCAAAAAAATGTGAATACATGATATCTTGCAATAATGATACAATAGGCAATTATTACCTTAAGGCAAACACAGCCTAAATTAATGTTTTTCTGTAAACAAAAAAAAAATGTAATTCTCAACTTAAGTAATAGCTAGCTTTAACAAATAAAAATTTCCATAATTGTTTGGATTATTGACGGTAAGAAGAATATATTAAAATAATTTTATAAAGCAGACTAAACTTATGCAAAATCCAAGCAAATATCCATTACTCTTCTTTCTAGAAAAACAAGACTTCTTATTCAACATATTTTGAAGTCTTAAAAGTGTTCCAGTATAATACTAAAAAAACAAACATATTACCATCAGCAGAAGATTGACAGAATCTGCACTCCCTTTTTCGGCCGCAAGATGCAAGACTGAGTAGCCTGTGTAGATCCTCACATCTATATCAGCATCTTTTTTAACCAGTGTGCGAAAACAGTGGTAGTTGTCATTGTTTAATGCTGGGTAAAGAAAAGAAATAAACAACAATCATAGGGTAAAAACATTTGCCAAAAAGAGTTGCAGTGCTTCACTGAGCTATCTTTAATAAGTTGTCAAAATATGCCTTTCTGGGTTTAAAAATGCTTTGGTATTGAAAAAATAACATGGGCATTTTTATCCTAAGTTCCATGAAATATACTGCCCTATATAAAAAATAAATAATCCATAGCTACAATAAACCATATTTTTCTGTGATTTTCTTATACAATTTTCACCACATAACCACATTTTATTGCAACAGATGTAAAAAATTAATGCCTTTATTTTTCATTCAAAATTTTAATAAGTGATCAATGCAAAAAAATCTCTTATAAAAGAAAAAACAAAAAACCTAGACTAAGTGAAAATTCTTATTTTTAATCAAACTGTTAGGCTGTGAGTTGCTATTAGCGGTGTGACTGATTATATGCTGGAAATTTTGTTGATGAAATTAGCATTTGAAAATAAGTCGACACTACTGAGAAAATAGAAAGATGACAGCTTTTAATAGCATATAAGTACAACGTGGAATGCTCTTTGCTGAGGTGACTTTTTCCTTTACTAATCTCCTTTCAGTCCAATTTTCTTTTAACCAGAAGTATTCAGCGAATCGCCACACAAGAGAAGACTGAAGTTGACCTACCTTCCCAGAGAGGAGTGTAGCCTTCATTTGTAGAGAGGTCAAGGTCCGCTCTAAAGTTGATCAGCGACAACAGAGCGTCATGCTGGCCTTGTCGAGCTGCCAGAAGAAGGGCTGTCTCTTTGGCATGAGTCACCCAGTCCGGATCCACGCCAGCTACAAGGGGGCAAGGAAGATATGAAATAAGAATTTGGCCTTTTTTTAATGCATCACTTCTGATCTAAGATGGAAGGAGCAGAATTTTAAAAGGAAAATATTTCTGCCTAAAATTGACTCATACTCTTGAAATATGAACAAAAGATAAAATTAGAGGTAGTGGTTTACATGACTATCTGCTATGTTTCACATAAAATTTAAAGCAGCTAAGATCAGATGTATAGAGTTCTGAAATAAAAAAAAAATAAAAAATTACAAGACTTTGAAGGAATGAAAAAACTGAAATTTACAGTAAAAATGTTAAATCAACAGGCATTAAAAAATCATGTTACCAAGCTTGTATTTAGCCCTTTACATCAAATGATTTTTGAACCCCTGGAAAATTCATGAGATACAAACTTGAGGCTTATCAAAAAATCATGCAATAAGAGCTTAAAAATATATGGATAAAAGATCACATCTTTACGCAAAGGAACATATGCACAGAAAATGTATACATTCATTCAGCGGTGCTATAAATTATCAATAGACTTAAAGCCTTTTATTTCTATTCTAATAATGAAGGTTTTGGATACGCCAATTCCAACTCGGTGCTTTAAACTCAAACAACTTACGCTGTCGAAGAAGGAATTCAAGACAGCCTGTGTTTCCAGCATGAGCAGCTTCATGGATTGGACTCCAACCTCTGTTGTCAAATACGTCTACCGGCCGATCTGGGTGTTTTGAAAAAAATATTGTGACGTAACAAACTTTTATATGGCCAGGCTTGTAAGTTTCATTTTCTTTATTTATTTGGGGGGGGGGGGGGGGGGGGGGTAGAACATCGGCTTCCGACGCAAAAGGTCCGGGTCGAGCCCTGACGATCCCTGCTGGTTGGATCGGTGTCAGTTTAATGTGACCAGCTTAGACAATAGTCACGACATCCCTACCCAGTCTCGTGTGTGACAGCACATAAAATTATCAGACGTCAGTCTAGGGGCCCATCTACAATAAAGCCTATTTAGTGCTGATGTTAGTTGGATGTGAAACCAACTCAACTCAACAGTTTCTTTTTTTTTTTTTAAATAAGATGTAAACTTAAAATGAATTGCATATAATTTATATAAAAATGTAGCTTAAAATCTCAGGATTATGAAAATAAAAATTTTATGAGCAGCAGATCTTTTGTTAGCATGGAACCGGTCCTGAAGAGAAGTAACCTAGGGGTTAGATAAAAACAAAATGTGACTGTAAAATAATCATTCTACTGCAATTAGATCTCAGAAATCCAACTGAAAATCACCATAGTTCTTTATTTTTAAGGAACTTACTCACACGCACCACAAAATAGCTTTAGTTACATGATTAACACTATATTCAATGCAAGGGGATTAATTTCATTTGGTGAATAAAACGCAAAGTAAAGATTAGTTATATCCTTCATTTTTTGTGTCTAAGTTGAATTTTTAACTTATAAAGATACAAAATTAAATAAGGTGATGAAAATAAATAACCTATAGATATTAATGCTAAATATAGTTAGGAAAAAAAAAGACTGCATGTAAAATAGAAAATCGACATCGACAGTCTCTGCACTGATCATTTGAATACATTGTGATCCTTTTTGTCTATTAGGAGACGCTGTAAAGAATGTCTTACTCAGGCTCCTTTTTAAATACATGTACCATTGCGTAATAATGTAAGCAAAAGATCATTTGTGTCAAGCAGACATCAATTCAGTATGGCCCTTGTCTGCATTTTGCTCAACTTTAATCATCTTTTACTCACATATCTGCTATGTATGCTGTTCTACCTCTTTTTACCTAATAATTCCTTTTGCTTATACCTTTTTTTTTTATTTTCATATATTTATGATTTTATCTATAATACAGTTTTATGGATCAAGAGCTCATCTTGAAAGGTGGTAAGAAGTATTAGAATGAAGATTACTTGGAAATTATGTCTTAATTTTGTTTGTATAAGTACAAGAAACACTATAGTTTTGTATTAAAATAATATGAGATTGGAAATGTTTAGCTTGTATTTTTTGTATTTGTTTTTGTAGTTTGGAGAGACATTCTGTATTTCTTCAAAATGCATGAATCTTAACAAGTTACATTAAATATTTTAATGCTAAAACTTCTTATGAAATTTGTGTCATTTTGTTAAAACCTGGATGCTAAAGTATCCATTATTAGCTAATGGCTTTTTTAAAAGCAAGTGCTCTCATATTATTTGGTGCTGCATGAATTTAAGCATATAAGAGTACTGAGAGGAATATCCGAGTCAGCCAAAGACTTACCATGCCAGACCATCTCTTGCACCGCCACAAGGTCTCCAAGACGGGCAGCGACGCCAACAGAGACATAGTGCAGGGATTTCTCTTGCAGTTTGGCCTGCATTTTCAATAGCCCCTCAAATTAATGTTGAACTCCTGAAATTTAATTCATATTTCAAATCATTTCTTTATATGAGGGGTTACAAAATTGAATATCTATTTATTTTAAAGGTTTGGATCTCAATCTAGTGATGTTTTTTTTTAAATTTTCAATTAAACCCCACTTCTTTGTGCAGTCAACCAGAACAGTCAGACATCTAGACCAGCACTGGCACAGGTAACAAGTTTACTGCATGCGTTGGAGGGGCCAGATACCTGGCTATCAGCAGTGCGAAGCCAGTTGAAAGGACTATCCCTTCGCCACAGTTTCCTCGCTGAAATTCCATTTAAAACACCTCAAGGTGTATGAGATCATTTGCGAGATCTTTGTTACTCACTGTTAGTTTACTAGATTCTAGATCTAGCAGCTTGTATTTTTTTTTACAAGTGGGTGTAATTGTGGACCAGGGAGCCATGATGTATACTCTTCTGTCGTAAAAATATTTAAACAGGTAAGATTAATCTTCTTGTTCTTCAGATCTTTAGGTCTAGCTATTATTTCAATTTTGGTCCTCATAAGAAGTATGTAACCAAATTAGCATTGTGAATTATAGTGGACAATACCTTCAGAAGCCCATTTTGATGTCCCCCACAGTACTTCTCTCGACTGTAGAACCGGAGTGTAGCCTAGACCTAGATGAGAGAATCTAGACTCTAGAACTGGAAGTGAAAGGATTCATATTTTCTACTAGTGTTACATTTATTTGTAGATATGTGGAGAGCAGATTGTTTAGCTTGCAAACATTAGGAAGGGAATTAATTTTCAGCAGCTAGGTCTGTAGGACAGCCAAGAGTCACAGTGTAATATTTTTTGTGAAGAAGAACTTGGTGACACCGGAAGTTTACTTTTTCTTTGCATTGCGGTGTACACAAACAATTTTGATATAGATCTAGAAACTATCCAGTTCGAAAAGAGACTTTTTTAAACACTAGGCTAAATTTTGAAGAATAAACTTATGATGTACAGTTAACAGTTTTGATTTTGCGAAACTATTAAAAATGTTTTATTGTATTTTTGGGGTGTTCATCAGTAAATTGGTAAAATTAACTAAATGTACCACACAAGGATCAACCTTTTTTCCAGAGGTTTTTATAGGTAAAAAAAAAAAGACTACCCGGTATTTCTATATAATTATCAATATTCTCCCTCACGTAGAATCTACCATAAATATATGGCAAGCTTTACGACGCTGAATGATTTGATTAATAGTAGGCCTTTGGGATCCCTAATACTTTAGTAATCGTGTTTATAGCTTTTCGCCTTTTACACACACAAAGAGGCTGGATGTCCTTGAAAATTGGATTATATTGAAGATCAGAGACTGAGAGTGTTTTTATGCCACCCGATAGGAGACTGAGAATTGCCAATGGTTGAAGTTAAAGTTGGCTTTTCTTCGTCTTCTTCTTCTTTTTTTTTTGTCGACACAGCAGTGGCGGATCATGTGACAACAATCTCAATGATGGAGAACTTATTCTTTCCATAGACTTAAACTGGAAGCCTCTTTAAAACAAAACGCGTTATACTTTCTCTATCCTCTTCTCTTTTTTTCTCTCTCTCTCTCTCCCTCTCTGATTAAGCACCATGTAATCAATGCCGGTAAAGGAACTAAAGGGAAACTGTCCGAGTGGGAGGTCCTCAGGATATTTATCCTATTTTCTGTTCCTTATAAGTCTATGTAGACAATATTCAACTATATCCGTATTGTTTGCCCTAAGCAATTGTTGCTTACTCGTTTGTTCTCTCACATTGCTTAACGCACGACGTCACCGTTATACATGCCTTTTTTAAGGAAGGGCCACAAAACAAACATCTGACAATTTTATGTGCTGCCACACACATGACAGCGCGGGAGACCTGCTGGAGACCAGCCGTTAACAAATTGTTTTACACTGACCCAACCCCCTACCCGTTAAGTGGGGGCGCTTTAGCTTGTTTGGTTATCTAAAAAAAGTTTTGAATCGAGGCGAAGGGTTACTTTTTTAATAACATTATATTTTGTTGTTTTATTGCTGTTTAAGACCAGTTCTTTTTTTTATTGTGCATTAATATGTTTATAAGTTTGATGGTGATCGAAGCAGCCAGAACTATATCTTATCATAGTGATCAAGTCATTTGAAATAATAGTTAAAAAATGAAAAAAAACATAATGTTCACGGACCATACGGCTCGTGTCACTTGAAATCGATTTTCCTGGTTACGCCATACTACACTACGTACTTGTCATGTGGATCGACCTCCACTTTGAGGAAATTTTCACCAGGAGAGAAAATTAACCCATCACCGTTATGTGACAATATCGATACAATCCATAAGAATATGGTGTTGCAGTATTAAATTCGTAGAAAAGATTCAATCCTCCCGATATTTTGATTAATGTTGTACATGTAATTATATAAGTGTCTTTCAATTTGGATTAATAATTTCGTTCTATTTCAAAAGTTCACAGAAGAACAATTTAATGAAAAAACAAGGTCTTTTAAATATAGGCTTAGTCGATATCGATTCAACAAAGTGAACTACACAACGCCATCTGGAATCAAGTCCGATACAGCGGATACACACTCTGAAATAATGTTAGCCTACCCTAAGCTTACTGAACGTCGAACGATTCAATCAAATAAGGCGATCAAATAAACTGTGAACTGTGAAAAACTGGATGTGTTCTGTTGTGAGATATAGATCTAGACTTAGATCTAAGTATGATAACAGATTTGTCTAATCCTCCAAGCCAAACACCCATTTACCTAGTATTTTCCTATGCTTCATTGGATGAAAGTGCCGTCGAGATCATTTCAGATACTTGGTTTTGGTACGGAGCTCTCTGTACGCAGACCTTAGTTCGAGGATCTGAGATCTAAACTAGAGCTTGACTCCTAGATCAACTGATTTATAGAGTACGCCAAGACTTGATATCTAGATTTTATTTACATCACTATCAAAAGATCCAATCTTAATCTAGATTCTTTATTCCTAGGTGAAACACTTGATGTGAGCAATAGATCTTACAATCATATTCACTTCAGAAGTTTGGACAATTCTCCTGCAAAAAAGTGGAGTTTACTACTTTAGATGATGTCATCGTTATCAAGGTAATTTCTAGATCTAGATCCAACTATGCCCCTTAACCCCCGCAGCGCTTTGAAGGCCGCCAGATGGCCAGTCTGGGTCTGGCACCTCGTTGTGAAAAAATGGGATGTGGCAGCTGATTAACTGATGCTTTGAGTTTGACTGTTGCGCTGATATCGCCAATATTTTTTTCATTATTTCAAATTCATAAAACTATAGCTCTTATTTATTTCTGCTTTTTAATAATCGTTTATAACTTTTGTGGGTTTTTTTTTTTGGGGGGGGGGCGGCGGATTGGAGATAAAGGAGAAGCCAGTTATTACTTTAAAAAGAAAATAGGTGTGGGTGTGGTATGTTTCAGTTAAAATCCTTTTTAACATGGATCAACATTCCTTCTGTGTGTCTCTTGTTTGAAAGGGTTATAAATGTGTTAAGAACCCATGTAGCCCCAATCAACAGCTCTACAAAACAGAAATGGAACCGAAATATCAGCTGACGATCAAACCTTTGACCTCCTACTCATCAATCCAGAGCACTAATTCTAGATATATATCTGGCACTGTACATTGCTAAAAATGCAATCCTCAAATTAATGTTAAGACCCATTGGTTTTCTTCTTGAAAAAGAGCAACGACACCTTCTCAAAACCAAATGCGAAACAAATTACCTCAGCAGTATTACCTAAATGTTGGGAATCCACATTCATGCTGGCAAATCAAAGTTACTTTAATTCGGTATAGCAGCAAGAGACCCAAGCAAACTAGAAGGACCTGCATCAATGGAGGAATTGTGTTGATCTGAAAACAGTATCAAAACGAGGATAGGAAACTAAAGACCAGAATGAGTTTATAAACTCGTAAAATGTGCCCAAGATAGAAACGGGTGGCGCTCTCTGCTTTTTTTGTCTTTACTGCAATATTACCCTGCCAAGGGTGGAGTGCAATGAATACGACCTGCTGTGGATATTAAATATATTGAAAATAGTTATACAAATGCTTTCGATAAATGGTTTTGATTTATTTTTTCTTTCAGCATTTTACCTGCCCCTGTGCAGCGATTTGATAGAGATGATGAAGAAAGGGCATACAGAGCTCAGATGCAGGTAATATTCTCTCAAATACATTAACATTTCAAAATATGTAACTATTTAAATTTAAGGAGATATGATTTGTGGAAAAAGAAAATCATGAATGTCATTGTAATTTTATTCCCAGAGGTCAACTGTCTAGATTTATGTTAATATAATGATTATAATCAGACATTTCAGTCCCACTAGATCTGAAAAAGACAAAAATTGTTTTATTCAAATGCATCACTCATACACAAGAAAAGTCGTTTAACAGTTTTTCAACCACTTGAAGCTTTGTGTTCTTACACAAAAATAAATACTTGCAAGGCTTTATAGAAAAAGGCTCAGTCTATTGCATAACAAGTATTTAAGTATAGGACAAGAACAAAAGGATTGACGTCTTTTTTTTTACTTTATATATATATGTATAAAGTAAAGAAAAACTAATCACTGAATCAGATCATTTTTGCTCTAGATGTAAATTTAAGACTACCAATACATGTCCTTGTGTTGATAATGCCTGAATATTTTTATTTTATGATTCCCCTCTTTTTTCTTCCAATCAAAGGTCATGCCTGTCACAAGCAATCGCACAGCTCCCCCTTATGGCCACAGAAAAGGGTGGCTTCCCAGGACACCAGAGGTGAGTCCATAATGAACAAAAATTACATGAAGTATGTGTACCATCTTTTTTTTTTTTTTTTCAGAAATTTTGAGATGACTCTCCTCTATGGAATTAGCTTATAAATGGAGCACATTTGCTGCTCTTATTTTTAAACCCTGTAACATAGAAATACTAAGCGAATTTTTTTTTTTTTTTTTTGCTCCTACGTTTTTAAAATATATCTATGTTTATCACACATGTCTCTTTACTAGGATGCATATCACTGTTTATCACACATGTCATGAGATGTGTTTGCTGACTCCTGGCTGCTTGAACAGTGAACAGAAATATGTTATAATGAGGTTAATTGTTTTGGCATCTTGTCCATTTATACTCAAACAACAGAATGTTGCAATTCCCGTTTTCCGCGGAGTCGTCGAAAATCTCGCTCACAAGCCCTTTGACAAAAAGGGAGAGAAAAATTTCTGGCCAGAAAAATAAAAGAAAATTCTGATTTTGGTTTCTGAAGTGGCTGTAGAGGCCCCACTCTAAATCCTTTTTTGTAGTATTGACTTTTTTTTGCGAATTTTAGTGACTAATGAAACTTAGTCACTAGGTATTGGACCTGGACATAATCTGAATGTGAACTGCGAGCACATCATTTTTTTTACTGATGTGATCAGCATATGTTGGTATGTTGTCGATTCAATTTCCGATTTTTTTAAACGTACTAAATATTTTCAATTTCGCGTGTGTTTGCTGTTGTTGTGTTTTTTTAAGAGACCTTCGTTTATATATATATTTGATTCCTTTTTGGATACATTTCTATATTACTACTACTGCTACTACTACTACTGCTACTACTACTACTACTTCTGTAGGAAATGTATCCGAAAAGGAATCAAGAGCGCAACACTTAAGAGTACACCTACTCAGTTGCTAAGGACCTAACCGTAGATGTGTGTGCGCAAGTAATAAGAGTAATATAATAATAAAGAGAGGAATACGCACAACTTAGCAACTGAGGGACACAATAAATCAAACACAACTAGAGTTAGAAAAATACATGTAAACGTTTCGCCTTTAATTGCTTCATCAGACATTAGGGAATTAAATCCATCTTATTTTTTAGGACTTTGGGGATGGTGGAGCTTATCCTGAGATTCCCATTGCTCAGTATCCCCTTGGCATGGGAAAGAAACAGACAACTTCAAATGCCCTTGCTGTTCAGTTAGATGCTGAGGGAAAAATCAAGTATGATGTAATTGCTCGCCAGGGCCATGGAAAAGACAAGGTAAGTCTTTAAACCATTGCATGTACTTTATCCCACAGTGGAATCTGCTTTTAAAAAGATAATTTTTTCGGAGAAGTTTATTTTAGCCCAACTTGCCATATAATAGGCACTGTTCAGTTTTAAAAATAGGTAATTGGTGGCCATAGCCACCTTTACTCAGTTATTGTGAGGGTAAAAACCACAATTCGAATTTTATTTGTTTAGTCTGTTCTTTTTTACCACAAAACTGATTAAACAGTTTTCTTTTGTAAGCTAGCATTTACGATGAGATATGACCAATATATTGTGCTTTTCCCATTATGATAGTGGTGTTAAATTATGTTGAATTGAGATTTATCTTTCTTAGAATTTCTACACTTTATTTTTTCTCTGTCTTAGAAACATGGAATGTTCTTCACATTTATTGTCTATTATCAGCTGTGGAACTAAAGTATTAACATGCTCATGGCAAATGGAGGAAATTATTATAAACTATAATGCTTTGAGATACCAGTGCAACTGGCCTACAAAAAAGAGTTTAAGTTATGTTCTATAAATTGTATGAAGTTCTGTCACTAAGATTTGTAGTTTTGAAAAAAAAATTAAAACTTTTTAAAATACAATTAATGGACTCATTTAGAAGATGTTTTTAGGCCTTTAGTTTTACAGCTTAGTAAAATTTTTAGTGGTTTCTTTTTTTAAATTGTCATGCACTTGTTACAGATGAAATGGTAGTTCACTTTTTAGTAAATATCAAGATGTTTTTTTTCTCATCTGTCAAATAAATTGGGATTTATTTCATAATCAAATTTGTTATTGCACCAGGTTATTCACTCTCGACCACAAGACTTACTGCCGAAGCCCATAGATGACGACGATCCAACACTCCAGCGCCCAGCAGATGAAGCAGTAGAGGAAAATACAGAAAAAACTAGGCTTGCTCTGGAAAAGCTTGTGTCTGGCAAGATAAGTGCTGCCATGCCAGTCAGACATGCCGAAAAACAGGCCCCAGCTCAATATATTAGGTAATGAACATAATTGATCTGTCACCCGTGTGATTGTCAAGGCTCAAAAAACCATACTTGAAATTAATATGGATGAATAATCAAAAGTGATATTTTAACTGCACAGAACAAGTAATTTAATCATATGTACAGTAGTGCTCAACTATAGCAGCACCCGCTGCAGCGGGACCATCCCTATAGCGGGACCTTGGAAGTAGCCCCGTTTTTTTTTTCTATATAAGCTCTATAACCTGTGCGTTGATATAACGGGGCAGGGACAGGGCCGAACATGGATACAGCGGGACTTGAGCGAGAAAGGACAATTCAAACCAGACCACTTTTATCAAAAGTGAAAAGTGTATTAAAAAAAAACAAGAAACCAACAACAAACAAAAACAAAAACGCAAAAAAATAAATAAAAAATTGAACTAATAAAACTAATAGTAATATAAAAACAGTGCCTACGGCCCAATGGTCACGTTTATTTTATTGTTATGCAAGGGGGGTAATTTTTTTAAATAATTTTTCGCTAACCTCTCTTTGCTTTCCTATTGCGGGAACTTGCCTACAGCGGGACTTTTCTTCTGGCCGGAAAATCCCGCTGTAGGCATGTTTTACTGTATAAGTAACATAATTACTTCAAAATTTCAATGTTTTTGACCTCATCAGCAGAGAAAATATAACCTGCTTCAAAATAGCTTTTTTAAAAACTCAAATTTAGGCGTCTTATTTAATCCTTATCATATGCAGTCCTGCCAACAGTACTGTTTGGGCATAATTTATTACTCCTTATGGGCGGGATGAGTTGAAAATGCAATATAGTACGATCTATAACTTCAGTTTCTAGCCACTGGTTCAGATGTAGCCCAACAAAATAGACTTCATACAAACAATAAAGAACTATTGATATCACCTACCTGATCATAGGGTACTTTCGTTTCCACTTATTCAATGTAATGACTATTACCATTAGTTTTATCGGTTGAATTGACAGACATCGATAAACTTTTGTATATTGCTAGCGTCTGGTCTTAATTTTTCATTTGGATTGTGTTCAATAGTGTAATACACAATTGATATTATCTGCATTGCAAAGCATCAACTTGCATCAATCAATGTTTTGTAACAGTGATAGTTGTAAGTTAAAGAAGTAAGGATTCGCCAAAGTATTGCATAAGATCTCAGTTAAATGTGATGTGGGCTAGACCTGGTTAAGTTTCTTATTATCTAACAGGAAGAGTTTATATATTGATATAGATAAATGGATAGGTGTCTTTATCCTTTACTTGCAATACTACCAGGAATGACAGTTGTCTTTTAACTTTTCTTCAGGTATACCCCATCTCAACAAGGTGTTGCATATAACTCAGGAGCAAAACAGAGGATAATCAGGATGGTGGAAACACAGAAAGATCCTATGGAGCCCCCTAAATTCAAGTAAGTGCTGGGTCTGTCATGGGAGCCTTCAAAACTGTTCTACACTGATTACACTGTAACAGAATAAATGCTTCTTGTCTCGAGTAATGTTTCCTTTTGCAAGTCCTTCCCCCCTCCCTCCATCCATTGGATGGAAATGTTGGTGATCTGAATAAGCAGCGGCAAAGTATATGGCATGAAGACTTCTGGGCCAAAGCTTTTTTTTTTTTTTTTACATTTATTATAGATTTTACAACTATAGTCTATTGTAGAATCATGCTATTTCTCATTTCAGGGTCAACAAAAAAATTCCGAGGGGACCTCCATCACCACCAGCCCCAGTGATGCATTCCCCTAACAGAAAGGTGGCTTTCATGTTTATGAACTCTTCTGTTTAGTCTATATGCTTTTTACATTTTTTAAGATTTCATGCAGCTAGGAAAATGTCTGAAATTTTTAATTTTAGAAAACAAAAATATCAGTAAATGCAAAGATTTATTCTAAGGCACAGTGAATAAAGTCTGTGAGTTCAAGTTTTCAAATTTATAGTTTCCTGCTGGCTCTTTTTCTGTACTATTCAAATTATTTATTTTATATATAATGCCTTCTTTCATTATTATATTATATTATACATCATCTCTAAAGATATTAATATAATCACTTAGATTAATTAGTCTTTAATATACTATGTACAACAACAAGACATGTATTGGGGTGTATTCTGTATTGTAACTTCCCATCCTCTTCTTCTTTGAACAGGTTTCTGTCAAAGAGCAACAAGACTGGAAAATTCCTCCGTGCATCTCCAACTGGAAAAATAATAGGGTTGGTCGTATTTTTGTTTTGTTTTTGTTTTTGAATGTTTTTTTTTTAATTCGGGAAGAAGCTATGCCTTATTAATCAAGGCTTAATGTTTAGTTTAAGCAGTCCAAAATGTGTTTATCTTGTTGCATCTCTAGGATTTGGTTTACATCTACTCATTAACTCCTGTAATAGCTGTGAAATTGGCTGTCCTTGTATTAGATCTATTCCATGAAAAGGGGGGAAATTCTTCAATGAGGCATTCACAATTTTAAAAGAGAATGTTACAGTGAGTTCTTTAGATTAATTTTACATTTGTTTTAGCCGAGTTTTTTTTTTCACATAACAGGCAGTTTTTGATAATTCAGTGTATATTTTACTTTGTATTATCACATATTGAACAAGATTGATTTCTTTTGTATAAAGTATGAAATCTTTGTTTGTTAGGGTTACACCATTCCTTTGGACAAACGCCTGGCTGCTGATGGAAGAGGTCTGCAAGGTGTCCACATCAACGAAAACTTTGCAAAGTTAGCAGAAGCCTTATATATTGCTGACAGAAAGGTAAATATTCTTGCTTCATATTGAGCTTTTGTTAACACAGTATTCTTTTAAAGAACACATTAATTTTTTAGTGATAAAGTTGATCAAAAGATGTCTCTAGCATGTTATTTCATTTGGGTAAAAACCACTGATAGTGTTAAAAAATCATGTTAACCATATGGATTTTTTTTTAAACAGTTATAAGTAAGTCGTATATTGCATCAACGGTTTTGTAAAACCTACTCATTCCGCTTTGCTCATCTTCATCTCAGTCCACAGAGGAAAGTGGTTTTCTGCTTTTATGATTATCAAAGTTGTATGCATTGATTTTTCTCTTTGTCTGTCTGAATGTGATAGAGCTATGTATATATAACATTTTTCCTATTACAAATTCCAGGCTCGAGAGGCTGTAGAAATGAGAGTGAATCTTGAAAAGAGTAAAGTGAAGACAATTAAGGAAAAGAAAGAACAAAATCTGAGAGACCTGGCTATGAAGGCAAGAGAGGAGAGGGCGGGTATTCGCAGAGAAGAACCAATGGCTGCTGGTGGTAAGTTCCTGAAGCTCTAGCTTTTTTACAAAATTGTCATCTTGTTGAATCTTTAAATTGAGGGAGCCCATAGATTGACAGGACATCAGCATGACAATGCATAATAATTTGCTATTTCCATTACCTTTTCCCTCTGTTGTTTACACAACTTTGCTCTTTGACCCTATGCACTCCTGTGAAGGGTAGAGATGCACAAAATTCATAAGGTTAACAAATTTATCTGTAGACCAGAGAGGGAACATATATTCCTGTTAAATAGTATCTTAATATACAGGTTGGGCCAAGGACTGAAAATATTTAGACACCTGTGGTTTTAAATATTTGATATTTTTACAATCATGTTTTACTGCAAAACATTGTATTCCTCAATTTTATGTTGTTAGTGTTGATATAATTTGTTATTATTGTGTAGTTTGAGAGTGTGCCTATGTTCTCTTTTTCAGACAAAGACGAAGGCCTTATGGAGAGAGATGAACTCAGAAAGGACCGTGCCAAGGACAGACAGAGAGAGAGAAATATTGCCAGGGCTGCACCGGACAAAAGGTACATTTATGCCTTTACTATTTCACAGGAAAATTTTCTTTTTCAGTTTTCAGCATGTTGTTTTTTTCTTGTTGACCTTTTCTTTTTCTAACCAATTGTTTATGTGTTTAATATTTTTATGTATATGCTTTTACTTCTTTAGCTGTTTTGTTTTGTGTGTCTGTGTTTTTGTTGTTGTTGTTTTTTTCAAAAAGTTTGTTGGCTGTTTTACTGAGTAACCAAAATAGATGAGTTTCTCTGTACTTTTTATAGAATAGAAGGTCTCCCTTTACACCCAGTCAACTCAAGACTGCTTCATTTCTTATTTTATCCTTCCAGTTAAAAGATTGCATTTTTGTTAAATATTGTCGAACTTGAAAACAAAATAATAATGAAGAATCGATAAAATATTCAAATTTATTTCATTATCTTTGATCTGTATTTTCAATGTTCAAGTACTGTTTTAAATTCTTGGTTTCAATTATTGCTGAAAATTAAGAAATACTCATATATTTTTGTCCTTCTTTATTTAGAAATCGTCTTCAAAGGGAAAAAGACAGGGACATCAGTGAACAGATTGCTTTGGGCAAACCAAACCCCAATGCTGCAGGAGGGAGCAGAGAGACCCAATTTGATCAACGACTTTTCAATCAATCTAAGGTATTGTCACTATTTTGACGATAAGTAGTTTTTAATTTGTTGTTGTTTTATTGTTACAACCTCTTGAGATATATCTTCAGGACAACTTATTAATTGGACTTTAATTGTTTTCATATGGTATGATTTCTAGGGATTTGATTTCTCTCTGAAAGCATAATCGGTGGTAAAAAATAAACCTCCATAAAAGCTAAAGGGCAAACAATATATTTTAAAGGGAAAGTTTATCATCGGTTACCATAGACATTTGTAATGCATTTCTGAATTTTGTCTCATAATGATAGGACAGTAGATTTAACAAAAAACTACTGAATCACATGTGACTAATCAAGTTGACATATAACAGATTGTTTTTAAGTTCATCTTCATTTGGTTTACTATTTCTTAAAACCTCTTTAATTTTCTCTTCTGTGTGAAGGGCATGGATAGTGGATTTGGAGATGATGAAGCCTACAATGTCTACGATAAACCATGGCGTGATGAGGGCACCATCTCACGGTCAATCTACAGACCTTCTAAGAACATCGACAATGACTTGTATGGTGGTGATGATTTGGAAGCAATCATGAAGCAAAAGCGGTTAGTATTGTGCTTTTTGTAATGTTAGTGCAGTAGTCTCCGCCTAAGAACCTGCCTCTGGGGACACAAGAAAAACGTGTTTGCAGGCGCAGGGGTTATTATGCTTATTTGGATAGGGGCGTTGCTGAGTAAATGCCAAGTAGCCCCATTGCTTTATCTCGCTTGTTTGTGGTAATATACACGTTACATAATTGTTCAAGTACCACCTACTCTTCAGTGATTGGAAGTCCAGTCTCTTGTAACCAAACGATTGTGCCCACCTATGATTCTCAGTCTAGAGCAGACAACTGTACAGTTCATACCTCCTTGTCAAACTCTGATTTTCCAGCCGCTAGACTTATATGTGCTGTGAGTTAATCATAATTATGGCGGAAGAAATTTCTTTGATTTAACACCAGATAGCTCTTTTCCCCTAGTCCCACTGCACAGACTGGTGTGTGCACAGCTCTTAGTGAGTGGTTTTTGATAAAGTTCTAGAGTCAAGGAGCTGCTTAAGGGAAAAGAATTTGGTTTGACAAGGTGAAAAAAAAACTTGAGTCTGCCACCATGAGGTTGTGTACTCTTAGACCACCGCAACTGTGAAGGTGATGAGAGAGAGTGGGGGGAGGGGTCGTAAACTAAAAATAAGAGAGAGAGAGGGGGGGGGTCGTAAAAGAAAAAATGTTAGGGAAATGAGACGGCTTTATTATACCACTTTATCATGAACCTTACACAGCCTGAATGGTGGAAGGTAGCTAGCACCTCCTCAATTTCATCAATTCATATTCTTTACACTCTTACTTTATCTAAAAGTTTATGTAACTTCTTTAAATAGTTTCAGATTGTTCTGCACTGTGCCAAATATTTGATTACACAAAAAGCTTAGTTTGGGGTGATCCGAATTTTCTCTTGATTAAGTAGGGAAAACACAAATGACTAACAAAGAATCTTTTGTAATGGACAAAAAGAGAAAATTAGACCTTTGGGTTTAACTTTTTCTAAAGCAACCTCACTTTCTGTTTACATTATTTTATTCCTATTTTTGTCTTTGTAGGTTTGTACCAGACAAAGACTTTGAAGGCACAGACAGAAACCGCAGGAGGGAGGGTCCCGTTCAGTTTACCAGAGATGTGGAAGAGGATCCCTTTAATTTGGACAGATTCATGACTGACGCCAAAAAGGGTTTGAAACGTTCTGGGGATGATTCTCGTTCCTCCAGAGACTATGAGAGTAAAGGCAGTGGCAGCAAAAAGAGGAGAGAGTGACATTGTACCACACTCCAACCCTCTTTGTGTTTCTTATCGCAACTGTTGAATTATCTTTTTCTGTGTTTCGAAATTAAATGGAAAGTGTCTCAATTTGTATGAAAATTTTTATCTGATTAAAAGCTCAGTATGTAGGAAATAGAATGAATGAGAAATTCAAGTTGTAGGTTTAAGCAAAATGTGTTCAGCTGCTGACAATTTTTATGTCAAATATTACTGACACAATTTGGATGAGACTTGAAAATCATTATAGGCTAAGAGTTTTTGAACAATGAAATGGTATTATTCAGGGGATGGAAACAATGTCATTTTTTTTCCCTTACTTTCTCATTTGTTTTCGAAAAGAGAATAAATGAATTTTTTCAAGTAGATGGCTTTCAGAGTAGCCAAATGATCTAACAGTAGCAATTGATTGCCAGTAATAATGATATAAATGAACGACATTTGTGTGAAAGGATGGGACAATTGTATGTTTTACATTTTATTTTTAAACATGCATTTCTCTCTTTCAAGCTATGTTTTTATGTCATTTTCAAGGCAATTATGTTCATATGATAACAATTAAAGCCCATTTGTAAACAAAATATGTGTGTGACTTTTTTTTTCTCCTTTCAACTCCCTTGAAGCTTCTCTTTAGTTAAAGTCTTATTCATGCAGAGACATGCTAAAAGTTTTGAAGAAAATACACATGTAAGTCTTATTTCATATTAATGAAATTTAGTTAAAAGTGTTGGGGGAATCCCTGTAACTATAAAAGTCAATAAATTTAATGCGCATTTAGGATCGATCATGCTGTATGGCAGTGAAGCCCGAAAAAATGATGAAATGTGGTTCTCTAGGCGACTATTATGTGTTGGCTAACAAAAAGGGAGATGAAATGTCTAGGACACACAATGGGGAAACAGTATTGCAATGAAAAATGGAAGGCACAAGAAAGTTAACAGGAGTTTGAGGGATGGTTTCAAATCGTGATGGTTTACAATTTTGTTTTTGTCCTTTTTTTTTTCTTTTTTTCATACTAATTGTGCATTATCATTTGTCACGCTAACTCACTATGTTGTGCTCTCTTCTTTCTAAACAAATTTTTCTTTCTTCGCGCACACTTGCTTACTATTGCATCCCCTACACTCGTTCATTGCTGTTTTCCTCACTTGATAGTGGGAAGTAGAGATCTCTCCATGTTGAACATCTTTTTAATCTTAAGAAACATCTTGTATAAAAACATGATCTCAGAGCACTTGACCAGTCACATTATACTGACACCAACCCAACCAATAGGGAAAAATACGACCACCAGAGTGGAGCTCAAACTTCTGACCTTCAGTGTCTGAAGCAGACACTCTAACCCCAAACTCAATACACTGCCATTCAAAGATTGTGCTTGATGCATAAGGTTCCATTGATGTTCTTTAACAATTACATTGCCATAATTCAGAATTGTAACAAAATCACTTATTTTCACCCACACCTGTATGGCCTTACTGTGCAGTTGTGTGCTTAAATTGGGATTTATATTGTTGACAAGCATAAGCTTTAAATGGCAAATTTCTATTTATCACTAATTACTAGCACAAAAGACTAATTTTAGGTTTGGTAGAAAAATTACATGTATATATAGATGTCACTGCATTATCTTTACATAAATGAAAGTCAAAGAGACAACAGATATATATATTATGTATGTGCCATATGGTTGAATGGCAAGATGAATTCTAAAATCGTTGACCCTTATACCTATGTCCCCTCCAGCAGAGACTGAAGAGTCTTGGAGATGGTCCTTTGGATTTCGTTTCGATTTTTTATTTTTTTTTTTTTATTTATTTGTTAAGTTTGAGGCGTTTAAATAAATTTTTCAAACTCCACGCATATACAAGAAAACATGTATTGGACAGAATGTAGGTTAAGATGATAGTGGGTATATGAACCTTTATGCTTTACGTCGATAACATATCAGAGGAACCTTATATGCAATTACTTTTAAATTTATATTTCAATTATCTTTTCCCACGAAAATATGTGTGAGTGAGTGAGTTAGTTTTGACGGCATGTCAGCACTTTAACGGCCTTATTGTACCCATGATGTCCTAAGATAGTTAATACATTATACTACATGTAGTAACAGCGGTAAAAAGAGACTTACTTTTTTCCAAAACTGATGGATTGAGACAAAACTCCATCGTCATAAATCCCCGTAGGTGGGAAAAACTTTAAAAACTCTACATCCTTTACAATATAGTGATGCAGAGGTGGTCATAATGGAGGGAAAAAAAGAAGAAAAAAAAACATCTTAAAGGCGCATGGTTGCAATTGCTTCATCAAAGTTTCAAAAGTTGTGTCAATTTGGATGTATAGCCAATCCACAGCACTTAAAAACAATAAATTATACATGTAAATGTGTGAATATTGAAAACCTTCATCTTTACAGTGGCTACTCGTGGATGCCAAATCTGGGCGATACTAAACAGGAGTTATAAGGGTTTTTTTACAATGCTAACATAAACTCCTCTCTCTCTCTCTCTCTCTCTCTCTCTCTCTCTCTCTCTCTCTCTCTCTTTCTATTTCTTCCTCTCTCGTCAGACTGATATACAGTGTGTATGCCCAGTCCCATTACAAGAGACGTGTCGTGGTTAGCTAAACATCGTTACACGTGTCTTATAAGGTAAAGGATAACAGTGGCATATTAAATCAGTGTCGGCATATATATAACAGTGCAGCCAGCTAAACCAATTAATCTAGTTTAACAGGTACGACTTGAAAATATTGGACTTCTGTGATAAGATAAGATAAGATAAGATAAGATATAACTTTATTTGTCCTTTAAAGGCACATTTGATGGTCCGTATATGCAGCATGACAAAACAGTATAGACAGTTACGACATGAGTTATTACAAATATCGATACTCATCACATCATCAATAATAATAATAATAATAATAATAATAATAATAATAATAATAATAATAATTTTAATAATAATAATAACAATAACAATAGTCATAATAACAATTATTATCAGTATTATTTTTTAAAGAATAATAGTAGCTTGCAATACCAGATGGACAAGGAAAACAACACTAGTTGGTGGAAACACCATAATCCACTCTGGAAATGAGGAAGGCCAAGCACACACACATGGAGTTGCATTGCTTATGACACATGAGGCAACACGGACACTACTGTTCTGGGTACCTGTATCATCGATAATTCTCACTGCGAGATTTAACTCGAAGGGCAGAAGAGTCACCATCATCCAGTGCTATGCTCCACACGTGTAGCAGAGATCGAGGAGAACGTGGGTTTCTATGATCACGCCTAGACGGTGATCTACAAATTCCCAAAGAGAACCTTGTTGGGAGACCTGAGCGCTAAAGTAGGCACTGACAACACGAACATGGAGCACATCATGGGAATCCACGGCACCGGAAATCAGAACGAGAATGGAAAATTCTTCACTGAGTTTTCCTCCTTTAATGGCTTGTTAATCGAAAGTACTCTGTTCACGCACAGGACCATTCATAAAACAACATGGATTTTCCCAAACAGCAAGACCGAAACTCAAACAGACCACGCCACAATCGGCAGTAAGTGGAGATGAAGCTTGCTCGATGTTAGGGTGAGGCGCAGCATCAGATCACCAACTGGTTGCTCAAGCCTTACAATGTACACTGTTTTAGAGAGGAGCAAAAAGCAGAACATTTCAAAATAGAACTTAAGTACAGATAAGATAAGATAAGATACACTCGTATTGTCCATCCAAGGAAAATTGTCACCGTGAGTTTGTTTCTAGAGCACGTCAGCGCGGTAACGGCCATTATGTGCACATGGTGTCCTAAGGCAGTTAATACATTATGCTATGCTAGTAGCAGCGGTGACTCCTATATCTCTAGTGAGTGGTAAGAGCATACAAATTGTGCATACAAAGGTTGTTTGGTATGTGGTTTTCTGACCACTAATTTGTCTCCGTAATTCTAGGATAGAGCTCCGATTGGATGCTGGTGCAGATTCCCCCACCTATCGGGATGGCGGGGGAGAGAAAGAACTGGCTCAGGTGGTAGAGCATTGGTCTATATATGGCCCGATTTCGTCTCCTGGTCTGTTTAATGTGACCGCCCAGGTCTCCTCACCCTATCTCGTGTATGGCAGAACTTTTGCTAGAGTTGCCAGACGTCAGTCTTGGGGCCCATGGACAATGTGTTATATACAGTGCTGATGTTGGAAGTTAAGCAACAAAAAAAAACAGGCACACCTATCGTATTCGTTTTCACTGCGGGCCCTTGTATCACAAGGCCTCTATTCAGTTCTGGCTGTCGAGTGAACCCCGTGACAAGCTGGCATGGGCACCCTTCTCACATTCATACTAGACGGAACTTGCAATCTATGGGGAAACATGGATGATGCCTGTAGGGATAATTGTTTGCCCGTATATGCAAGTGCATGACAGGTTTTCGTTCAATAAACTACGGCATCCCTTTCTATTGTTCTATAACAGCAACAACAACAACAACAACAACAACAACAACAACAACAACAACAACATCATCAACAATTATAATAATATTAGTAATAATAATAATAATAATAATAATAATAATAATAATTATAATAATAATAATAATAATAATAATAATGGAAAGCCTAAATTTCCTACTACTTTAATTAAAGGTATCGTTGGTCAGAAAACATAAGCCAAACTTTTCACTGGCCATTCATTTCATGTTCTCTGCACTGTCCAACCATCTCCACCTCTCTCTTACACTTTCGAAACACTGCGTCTCACTATCCCAGAGCAAGGTTTGAGTTACTCATTCATGAGTCGGCCGCATGGAACTGCGCAAAATGTGCGTAGGTGTTGCTCAGCATAGTTTGTCCTCCCAATGCTTTTTATTATTTATTATAACTCTGTATCCTAAGTTCACTAGTCTCTTCATTTTTCAAGGAAGAAGGTGACGCACATTACCAGTTTGTATAAAGATTGCCATTAACCATGAAGCAGAGTTGTTAACCAAATTTGATTTATTGTCGTTTTTAGAGGAGTTGGTGTGATGAAGGAAACCAAACCTATTTTTAAATATTTAAAAATGGAATTTTGTAAAAAAAAAAAAGTCCCCACATTGGGTAATTTTGTTCTAATTATAATTATCTAGTTCACTGCATAGCGTCATTTCGTTCATCACCTGGCCACAACAAATCCCATCACTGACTACCAAAGCAAAAGGAAAGATGGCGGGGTTTCGAGATCGTGATAAGAAACATTTTCCTCTTACAGATTCTGCTAGTGTTGTTAAACTTTTTAAAGAACAAATCAAAGGACCAAACGAGCCAAATTTGGCTCTACTGTCTATAACTTTAGGATGTATCGAAAATGCATTAACTATGAACAGAGCCATACCAGCAGCAGAGGAGTCTGCACTGCTGCGACCAATTTTCCCAGTGGTGGATTTAGAAACCGTAGAGGCTCTTTACGCCAAATTCGAGACTCTTGTGCGGGGGTCTATTGATTTAACCCAATATGAATCAAAATTTTCATCTCGAGAACTTGTGAAAAAGATATCGGACGTTGTGTGGAGTTCATTGTCTCGTAGCTTTAAAGACAAAGCTCACCTGCAGTCTCTCTACAGTTTCCTTACAGGTATGCCTTTAAACTTTAAAATTAAATGTTTTTAAAACACCTTAATACTATTACTAATCAAGGTCCACAGCCATAAATACTCAACCATATATGTGAGCAATAAATCTAAAGTAGATCTAGATCTGTCATATCGGCACTCTTTGAGTTTTGTGGGCGACCAAATGGGTGGGTGGGTGGAATATGATCCAGTGGGTGGGATTCGATTACATCGGAGTTCTAGGCAAGAGAGAGAAACAGTCAAAGAAGGTGAGTGTGGGAAAGACAGAGGTAGAGAGAGACAGTTGAGTCGCCTATCAGTGCTATGTGGGTGGGCCCCAAGACTGTCATCTGACAGTTTTAATTTTATGTGCTTGTGTATGTTTGTGCCCACCCCCTGGTGCCACCTCCACCCCCCAGCTATGGGTAAATAGCATCAAAGGTGTGCCTAGCAGTACAGTTGGACGTTAAACCAACTCAACACACACACACAGCAGTACCCCTGTGAAGCCAGACAGGCCCGAGTGGTGGTTCAGCAGCCTCATCGACTGGGTAAGTCAGACCCTTAAGGTTTGGCAGACAGGTGGCTTAGGAAAGGAACTCCGATGTTACTCCTGCAGCCAACCTGGGGCCAAACGTACTGCCTACCTTTGAACCACATCAGTGAGGCAGAGAGGGGGGTCCTGACGACTGGACAGCTCTGGCAGGGCAAGGAACCTGAGGATCCATGTATATGCGATGTGAAAAATAGCTCGCTGTCTGCAACGAAACCGACCTCCCAAGGCACGCCAACAATCCTCCCCCTCTGCTTCTCCAGCTCATTGGGCTATCCTGAGTGTCTTCGCTCCCACTCTCAGCTCCAGTGCTGAAATGAAGGATGAGTTTTATGAGGAGCTGGAGGTCACCTCAGAGCGACTGTACCTACACAAGGATTTTAGTGCCTGGGTTGGAGCCAACCATGACTCCTGGCCTCGCTGCATCAGTCACTTTGGTGTTGGCAAGCTGATCAAAAATGGGCAGAGATTACTAGAGTTGTGTCCCTTGTACGACTTGTGCATCACTAACACAACTCCAAGCAGAAAGGGCGGTTCTGGTATTAACACAGCCTTAACCCCACTGATATATGCGCGTGCTTTGCAAACTCACCCCAGGAGTCCATTCAATACTTTCCAACCAATATGGCAGACAAGAGATGGGGACACACCCGTGAGGTCATCTACAACTCTGTCGTGGACGCCTTCGGCAAGAAGAAGAAAAACCCAGGCTGGTGTGAGGCAGGGATCACCATATTAGAGCCAGCAATCTCACCTAAACGCGCCACACTGCTCGAGTAGAAGAGAGACCCCTCTGAGAAGGCCAGATGTGAAACCCAGAAGATTGCCAGACACTGCACCAACGACTACTGGCTAAACCTTTGCAGTGGCATTCAACTTTCCGCCGACTGTAGCAACGTCCATTTCTATGTACCCGGGACTGAAAAAGGCGTTCGACCATGGGTGGAGCACTACCAGCAACTGTACATACAGGAAAACATCGTCACTGACACAGCAGTTGAGCTCATCACCCCCTGCCATTTATGGATGAATCTGATGCCCCACCTTCCCTCGAGGAACTCATCAAAATCATCGACACCCTCGCCAATGGCAAAGCTCTAAATGTTGTGAGCAGAGACAACCACTCTACCTCGCCTTAATTGATCTGATGAAGGCGTTTGACTTGGTCAGCACAAATGGCCTCTTCACATCGAAGTTGATAGTCTCCTTCCACAAAGACATGAGAGGCACTGTCAAGTATGACAGTTCATCTTCAGAACCCTTCCCCATCCTGAGCGGCGTGAAACAAGGATGTGTCCTAGCTCTGGCGCTATTTGACATCTTCCCTCTCCTGGTTCAGTTAGCATTTGACCATATTGAAGACAGTGTTTATATCCACACTCGCAGTAACGAAGAGCCTCTTCAAGCTGATCCTTTTGCATGCCAAGACTTAAGTCCGCATGGTCCTCCTCAGAGAGATGCTGTTAGCAGAAGATGCTGCTCTGGCCGCACAGTCTTAGGAAGCCATTCAGCGAGTTTTCCCCCCACACTAAAGTAATAAAAGATTTAATATCAAAGGGCTTAAGAAAACAAGAAACTTCTGCTCACATAATTTTATGAACTAAAAATTGAAAATAATAACATTGGAGATATCAGTGTAACATTGAAAATATCAATAAACCTGGTAAATAATAGTTTAGTACTGCCACTCTCTCATTGATACACCAGGTGTGTCAGCCCTAGCCAGGCCATCTGGCTGTTCCGGTTTATTACACAACGTTAAGCTCTGGGGATTAAAATTGTTGTATTTAATTTTTCATGACGGTTTGTTTTTAGTTGTATATATATATATTTGTTTGTTTTTTAATGACAGCTCTTTTGATATATATAGACTATGTGGATTTTAAGGATCATTTACATAGCTATGCAGTGTATAGTAGCAATCATTAGACGATGATTAGTAAGCTTGAAACTATCAGTATTTTCCTCCCTCAAATAGTAATACAGAAAAACACAGAATTTTTGTGTAGAACTTGAGACCAGTGTTGTCAATTTTATTTCTCAAATTGAATATTTTTTAAATTTTAAGGAAAAGTTTATTTTCTTATATGGCTATTTTTATTGAGAAATATAATGCTTTCCTCATCCAGGTAATAAGCTGGATTGTTTTGGAGTAGCCTTTGGGGTGGTGGCAGCGTCTCAAATCCTGGGCTGCAACGACATCCACCTGGCTCTCTCAGAGGACCATGCTTGGGTTGTGTTCGGCGAGGACGGTACAGACACTGCAGAAGTTACGTGGCATGGTAAGAGAAACTTTCATCGGGTTCAAATTTTGTGCCTCAATATTATTAAGGTTAAGTTGTCCATAACTTGTTTACACTTACATGTCAGTATAATTTTCATAAGATAAGGTAAATCTTTATTAATCCCTTTTAGGGAATGACTTGGACATGTTCATGTTAAATGTTATTACATATACATGAATGCCTTGGACATGTTAATTGTTATTACAGATACATATCATAATAAAGTGAACATAGTTTCACAAATTAGAGGCAAATTACTAAAAAAAAAAAATTGTATCAAGGTATGACGGCAATCAGTTGAGTCTATTTTAATTATTATGAAAAATCATCCGAAACGTGTGGAAAAAAAAGCTAAACTTATTTTAGCTTAACCCTTTTGCAGTAAACTGTAAAGTAGGAATTTTGTAGGCCAAGAAATCATTTAAAGAAAAAAGTAATTTTATAACCCCCCTGCGGGATTACTCTTTACACGGGAATAGATAAAAAGAAACACTTCTAAAAAAAATCTGTGACTTGAACGGAACTATGCCCATAAAGAATCATAAAGATCTGTTTATACAATTGCTTGTTGTGTATTATGCAATTTAGATGTCAGCACACAGGCACAAAAAATGTAAATGAAAAGTCTTGGACTATTGCTAAAAATTATTTTATGTTTTATTTTTTGTAGGTAAAGGGAATGAGGACAAACGCGGCCAGAGTATTGCTCTTAGCGTAGCAGAAAAGTCGTGGCTTTATCTCAATGGTCAGCCTGTGATTTGTGATCGCGCTACTGAAGTTGCTGCCATGGTATCTGCTGCCAACCCATCCATCAACTTCACCATGGACAGCATTGAGATGGGAGCATTGCAGCAGGTGGGAAACAGAAAAGAACATCATAATTATAGGAATTATATCTAAAGTCTCACTAAGTTGAAAACTATGTAGTGGCAGCCCTTAAATGTTTTAAAATTCCAGGAATCAACGGAATCCTTATTTTTTTTATAAGAATGTTCTAAAAATTCACTGACATGTTAATTTTGAATCTAATTGTTAAAGCTTTAAAATGGAGATAGATCAGAAGATCAAATGGAGCCGAAAGATTGTTCAGCTTATTTGCCTTTGTTGAAATTTGGTCTGTTTTTTATGAAGATTTTGATAGCCCTTCCAAACTGCTATAGTAAAGAGACAATAACCCCTTTTTCTGAGTCTATTAGCTGTTAATAATAATTGCCTTGACATCTCTGGCAAAATAGCCAAGCTGAATTGATGTTGCGAGAGGATTTTAACACTTTGCCCCATTAATGCTTTTCACTAAATTTGTAAAAAAAAAAAAATAATAATAATAGGTAAATATAGCGATTTCATAAAATAAAATCATTTTATTTCCAAAACTCAATGTGATGTCATTTGAGGAGAAAAATGTGAATTTCCTGAGAGTGTTAAAATGCAAACCAAAATATTCAGAATCATCTGTGGCTCATCGCTCAAAGTAGGATAATAACATTTTGTAACTTTGTTTACTTCACCCCTATAATTATTTTATTTACTTTTTTTTTCTAAATATTTCAGGAATTGCTGTGGTTGCTTTATGACAATGGTCATCTTTCAAGGTAAGAACAGGCAGTTGTGTTGCTGCTTATTACTGTTTTTTATAGGGCATAGTTAGCATGTGCCATTGTGAGAAAGGCAAAGTCCGAAAACAAAACAAAAATTGTTTTTGTTCTAGTCATTGAATCTATTTTGTCTGATTACCCTGATGATCATTATATTTAATCATTGTAACAGCAACGGAAAAAGGGAAGGGAGGTTGTCAATATATTTTTGAGAGCTTTATTTACTGACAGCAAAAGTATAGAAGAAAAATATGGACTTGATCAAGCATGTCAATTATAAGGGAAAATGGACAGATGAGATTTTGTCAGTGATGTGCATTGTAATTGGTAATTGGTAATGAAGTTTTGAATTTTCCTATTCACCATGTGAAAAATGTCAACACCTTATGCATATTCAGTTTAGTTGTCGACAGGGTGCAACCTAACCTTTCAGAAATATGGCACTTTCCATGATACCCCAAGCTTAAAATTGTCCCTTTAGTAATAAGCACCCAATCTTGTTTGCACCATTGAATGCAAAACAGAGTGTAAACTTTTATCTATTTAAGATGTCAGTTTTAAATAACACTTGTGGAATATTTCCCAATGACTAATTAAAACTTTTTTTTTCAGCGTTTGACAATATTTTTTTTGTTTGACAGGTACCCTATGTCCCTTGGTAATTTGGGCGACCTTGAAGAGATATCACCCACTCCTGGAAGACCACCCCCTCTTGAAATATTTCAAGAAGCGATTTCTGTTGCAGTGAAGTACTACAACAACCACCACGTTTACCCCTACACGTACATGGGTGGCTATTTGTACCGTAAGAGAAGATACAAAGAGGCTATCAAGTGCTGGGCTGAGGCCTCAAATGTTATTAGGAAGTAAGCACATATTCTTTTATCTGTAACAGTTCATTAATCATGCAAATGCTTTTTTGAATTTTCAATAGATGAAAATGTGTGTATCAAACAATTGTGTATAAAGCCCTCAATCCACTTCAATGATCCAAAATTTTCGAAAGTGATCTTGGAGAGACCAAGAGATATTTTGTACATCACAAGGAAGTATGAATATTACAAGTCAAGCAGAATTAACTGTTTGCATAAAACAGGGATTTCACTTTGCAGACCTGCCATTTGTTCCAATTTTCATTTTGATTTTTTCCAAAAAATCCGCCTTTTTCAGTTTTTTGCATGTTTTGGAAAGGATTCTGATTTTTTTCAGGACTCACTTTGTTCATCTCCAATAAAAAAAATTCAGGCTCTTTTTAGTCTATGAATGACACTGAATGCTCGGTACTTCCCTTCAATCACCACCCCTCCGTGCAGTTAGATCTAGAAGTTCCTCTAGGTTTAGTTTGGTTCTTCTTAGAAATAACCAGTGATTATAATCTCCCGTGGAAATCCACGATTTTGATCTTGCTGCTACTATTTCTGCGTTTTGCTCCTTATACTTCCTTCAAAGTCTGCAAATCGTGGAATTTTGCTTTTGAGCGGTATCGTCATGTGATCTCACCCGTTAGTGAAGTAAATGCGTTCTCGGAACAGTTCTCAAATCGCTGAGGTTTTCTTTGAATGGTATTGATAATAATAGTAATTAGTATTACCCGATCAGGCCCCTGTGCGACAACATGTGTAACTGTAGCACAATGAAATCGTGGAATTTTATCTTTTAGCGGTATCGATAAAAAGGTCTACAGTATCAATCGACTTGACCTGTGTCTATTATAACAATGCGATAATGCGAATACATCAATCTACGAATGGAAGTATGTCGAAAATAGGTTGCTTTAGTTTTGACCTGCTCGCCTTGGATGTATGTGCATTGTAACACACCTTCTAGATCCTATAAAATTTCCTCCTTTTCAACCTTTCTGCATTATGATCACTGAATACAGCACGGTTATGAATTTTTGTTCTCTAAGTGAGTATCCGAATGTTGACTGGCGTGACAGGACGTATGAAGTTAACGAAATGCTTCCAAATTAGTATTTGTTTTTAGGTCAAGACCACAATGAGGCATTGACTTAATCAGCGAAGTAGTTTTAGTACCCTGGGAGTAGAAGTATGTTGATCAGATCTATACTTTGCCTTTATAAGTTTTTCTGTAGAAAAGGAAATGGGGAGGGGAAAGTGCTCTCTCTCTCTCTCTCTCTCTCTCTCTCTCTCTCTCTCTCTCTCACACACACACACACACACACTTACACAGAGTAAGATAGGGTTAGCACTTTCATTTTAGTGATTCATTAGAAAATACTGGGCTTGTCTGTTAAAAAGTTAAAAACAGATTTTTTGTCCTGGAGTGTGCAGGTCTGATTTTGCTTTTGTGCTTGTTGTCGTTTAAAGTATAAACTTTTTGTCGTTTCCAAGCTACAAATTTTTGTTTTCAATCATCATCCAGGTTTAACTATACACGAGAGGATGAGGAAATTTACAAAGAATTCTTGGACATCGCGAACGAGCTTCTTCCCAACATTGTTAAAGCTGTCTCTGTGAACACTTTTGATCGCGCTCAGATGAATATTCTGCACAATCCAGACGTTTACGCCGATATTCTCCGGTTCTATGACGGTATCTGTGAATGGGAGGAGGGCAGCTCCACCCCGGTGCTGCATGTGGGTTGGGCTCAGAACCTCACGTTCTCTCTCAATAAGTTTGACCCGCGCACTCGCGCAAAGATCGACATGGGCAGGGACGAGGAGAGTGAGGATGATTCTGACAAGGATAGCAATGACGAAAATGACAACCAAAACGGAAAGCTGTCCAAAGAGAAGGAAAGTTTTGAAAAATCTGGATTACTTCAACACAAAGATAATCAAGAGGCTTTGAATGTGGCAGTGGAGGACTTGAAAAGAGAAGAGCTGTCCAACTTGCCTCCATCTCAGTCTAACACCCCTGGCTACCGTGTCACTGCAAAGGGTAGAAAAGGTCAGCGACACAGGAATTCTAACATTCACAAAGATGTGGGCCCACAAATCACATCAGGCAAACTACTTTCAGACAAGATAGTCAACAAAGATAAAGAAGAGGAGGAGAAAATTAAGACGACGATACAGGAATTGGCCTCCAAAGTGGTTCAGCAACAAGAAGCGGGAACGCCGCCTAACCCAGATATCACAGCCCTGGCCCAGCAGTGCAGTCTGAACATACTCAACAAGGACTATCTCCTGGGGGCTGGCCAGCCATTTTCATCTTCACCGTCCTCTTCCACCACCACATCCCCCGTGACAGTGATCTCTGCTGCCGCTGCTGGGAGAGGTCTCAGCACAACGCCAGACGAGGGCCTGCTGAATACATCCACGTCATCGTCCACAGGCGGTGCAGGCTCTGTGGTTCTTACTACTATTCTTGTTGTTGTTGCTGTTGCTGAACACACCCACGTCATCGTCCACAGGCGGTGCAGGCTCCATGGGCTACACGGGCACCGACTCCAAGCTGGACGTTGACGAGTTTCTGAGCACCAAGTCCAACGGGACAGCCTTTGTGGGGCTCACCATGGATTCCATGCTCAAAGCCGAGAGTCCCGCAGACATGATGCTTGCGATGAAACCTCGTGCGGAAGACTCTGGCAACGTGTCTGCTCAGTTTCCTGCTCCTGGCGCCAACTCCGTCCAACTGCCGCCCCCTCGCTGCTCGCCATCTCCCTCCCCCACGTCGGAAATGCTGGCAGCCCTGGGGCCCGTCAGTCTGGAGCTTCGCAGCGAGAAGATGAAGGGACTGAAAAAGATGTTCACATCAGCAAAGCTCAATGCAAGCGCAATCAAGCTGCAGCTGACTGCCCAGTCACAAGTGCATGTGAAAGATTCGCGTTTCTTGGAGTTTTGCGAGCCTATGGGGTCCGCTCGAAAGCGGCCCCGTAGAGAAATTGTGTAATGTTATCTTTTTATTGTGAGAACTTTCTTTGATCTGTATTTGCTTTATTTTCTTTGTTATCAATTGTTTATTCCTTCCCCACATTTCTTTTTATGTTACGTATATTTCATAACTGTTGTAGTGTAAAGTCATTAACAGAAAACAACTGCTCATTCTCTTCTTCGTGGCAATATTCAAATGTAGCTGAAAAATAATGTCATTGCAGTATCCTCTATGTGTTTGTGAAGAGACAGAAAAAGTATGAGTGTGATTGAAACTTCTCCAATAATGAGATGCTGTATTGAACACCATTGAAAATATTTTTCTGTTAAAGTGCACAGTGGAGTAATGTTGGTTTTCACACAATATAAGAGAAAAACACGTTACAATTTAGTTCTAGTATGGAAAAAATGATCTTGCTTGTAACTTTGAATAGTTTCAAATTCCCCATCAAATGATGTCTTGTGTACTCTATCACATACCCATCTCAGTGGAGACCTCCCTTTATGCATCAGCCTAGTGAATTCAACCACAATTGGAGGATGAAAATATTTGAAAAATCTGTAGATAAGTCATTTGGAAAATGAATATATCTTTATCAATACTTGTTTTGTTTTCTTCTTTGTAACTTTATTCAAGCATGTAAACTCATGCAAACAGGCTTGAGGGATTATCCAAAAAAAAAAATCTTTTAAAATGAATTACATTTCACCTCTTAGATTTCTATTGGCAGTAACATTTACTCACCATCTAGATCACTGTATTTAAAGCCACAGCTGATTAATGTTGCCAATTGGTACAAATCCTCTTTGATGTCTTGTGTACTCTATCACATACCCATCTCAGTGGAGATAGATTTTAGGTGTAATTTCACATAGATCCACTTGCATTTTCAAAGATTTCCTTTCTGTATATTGGTATTACTCATTATTCACAATTCTCCAAGTCTAAGTGTATGCTATTATATTGAGAAAATAGATTTGAAAAGAATATTTACACGGATGTTTAAAAAAGAATGAAAATACAAGATAGTTTAAAATCTTTTAAATTATATTATTTACAGGTTTTTCTACCCATTAACAAATTATAGGTGTATTAAAATCTTATTTTCATTTCTCATTAAAATTAGTAGCTTTTCCTCTTATGCCTATAGCGCTATTGTAAAAATATTTGAGTTAAAAATTGTACTCTGAATTGAATTTAAAAATAATTTATTTTTATACCAGATTAGAAGTCTTAAAAAAGTATATGTAATTTTATACTTCTAGACCAAACTAAAATACATGTTTTCATGTAGTTGAAATCAGTGATAAAACTGAAAAATCATATGAAACTTGCAATGAAATCAGTTGGTAATTATTAATCAGGCTTAGGCAGATTTGTCATCATTCTAAGTTGATTTTCAAATATTCAAGTGCGGTGCATATAAGGATTTATTTCAAATGTAATTTTCAGGTTACAACTTAAATTACATCATTTATAATTATTTGAATGAAAAAAATTGTTAATTTTTCATTGGATTTTACCTCCATCATAAGAATTTAATTTTTTCAGTCATTTTTCATCATGCATATACTCCGCAAAGTATACTTTTCTAAAGGCAAACCACATGTGATTTTGAATTATATAAAGTTTAAAGCTGAAATGTTTTGCCTAAATGGTATTACATGTAGTTCCACATTCTGAAAGTCGCCAATAATAATTATTTTAAATAAAATAAAATAAAAGTTCAAAATGGTCATAGGCACTGATTTATACATTATTTCTGCTCTGCGGTTAATGTTTAAATTAATATTCACATACATGGACATGTTTGCATGTACTTTATTATACCTTTTTTTGCCATGAAAGGGAAATGAAATTTTGCAATTGTTGTAAGTTTAAAAAGTTGTTACACACAATTTGAAATCATTGCATAATTTTACAAGACAATTGTCTTGCATGAAACATTGCTTGTCTCAGTTGACATTTTGCTTTTTAAGTTCTGTTTTTACCGCAACTTAAAATAATTTTCATTCACTTGCTAATTGTTCTGTAAATAATTTTGTTATGATATGTGAATCAGTATATACATGTACATTCCGCATAATGTTGTTAGTAGTTGTTTTTATCAAAGGTTTTATCAGTTTAACCTGTCTAAATTGTACATCCATTGCCTCCTGTAAAGTTATAAAGCTGTCATGTAACATTGATAAATATATTTTTTAATGTTTACGCTTGTTATTGAACATTTTTCTGAAAGATGCCATGGTTGCAAAAATATTTTTAAATTTAACATGGATAGCTTCTAAAAAAATGTGCTTGATCTGCCTTTAACAATGGTGAAGCTTTCCGTTTTAATAAAGAAAGGTATAGAAACTTGAAGCATTTTCAATGTGAGAAATAATTTTAAAAATTATTTTACGAAAGTTTATAAAAGGTGTATCATGCTCCCCCAAGTTATTTTTCTCAGAGATGCAACTAAATAACTATTTTGAGTATGTTTGCAAAAATGTTTTTTAAATTTAACATTGATGGCTTCTTAAAAAATGCTCTTGGTCTGCCTATATCTTGTAGTTCTACAATGATAAAGCTTTTTGTTTTAACAAAGAAAGGTATAGAAACTTCAAGCATTTTCTAACTTGGAAATAATTTTAAAAAATGTTTCACAAAAGTGTGTAAAAGTTGTATTATACTCCCCAAATATAGCCTGTGTTAAATTAAACCAAATGGATTTGAACTGCAGTACATTTTGTCAGGAGCAGGACAGTGAATAATCAATGACATTCACAGGCAGGTTGCAGAGATAGCTAAAATATTGTGATGTCATAGACTCAAAATACACATTTATTCAAGTTTAAACATCTATATGTGATCTTAGAACCGTTGATTATCTATGCCTAGAAAAAGATATCAAAGCATGAAGCTTTCAAGGATTGGTGAATTTTGAGATAAAGAGACAGGGTCTATTTTCAAGTATTAAATTCATTTAAAAAGAAAAGAAAATTTAACTTGGTCCTTGATGATTCATTCTTTTTATATTCTTTTTAAGCATAAGCTTCAGCTACTTTCAGTGCCTTTCTGATTTTGTTGATGAGACCAGTAGTCAATGCAATGCACAATTTTGCATTTGCCCAAATGTAATTTGGGACCTCTTTGATAATTTTTCTGCAGCCAAATCGAGCACTTCTTGTTTCTCAATGATGCAGTCATCCGTGTTTGTTCCATAAACTTTTTTTTGTGGATGTTTTTCCCACAGCTTTGACTTGCTTTTGCTGGGTTTGATAATCAAGTATTTGCTTAAGAAGTTTCTTACTCCTTTTCAGAAAAAAAGATTAGTACCAAACTTAATTAGCAATAACCGTTTGGAATTTTTTCCTGGACCGAGACATTATAATTAAGCACATAATTTACAGCAAGGCAAAAGGAAAGAAGCAAATGTAAAAGAAGATCAGCGCAGCTTTAACTTAAATAATGTCATTAAACAAAGATTCATTCCATAAGTATTAAAAACTTTAAAATAACTTTGTGTTGTTTCATCTGACAACTGCTTAAATCAATTCTGATAAATTGTTTGCAAACTTTATAAAAACCCTGTGTCAATGAGTGAAAATGCTGCATCTTTACAATTATCATTATTTTGATTGTTACAGAAAGTGATAATTTTAAGTCAATGGATGGCTATCAAGTATGTTTTATTAACATTATCGAGAATTATTTGCTGTAGTATTTTTGTCCTGCAGTTTTAAGATGACTCCCATCAACCCAGTGGCCACAAATATGGTTGTTGTTTTTTCTTAAGTAACTCATTGACAAATCTGATTAAATTTGAACTCGCGGTCTCGTTAAAATAACAAATAGAACCATATGTATACCAACAAGTCAGTATTCTGTTGCAAAATTTGTATCATTTTATTTTTGTTTATGTCAAAATCATTTCTAAAGCCTGATTTTGGTATTGAGTTAAAACTTTTTCTATGTGAGAAGCAGCCAGGATGAATTGGGCACAAGGCAAATTTTTTTTTTTTTTTTGAGCTATGTTTTAGGAAGCATCTTACACAGATTAAAAGGTTTTCCAAAATTCTTAACCGAGTATCATTTATGAAACCAACATTTTTTTTTTCAATGAAAAAGATTAATAAAGAGCGGTTTCTCTGTGTTTATAAGGTTCTACCTAAAAAAAAGTTATTTTAGTGACTTGTGCCTGATTCACTTTGGTTGCCTCAAATAAAATATAATATGCCATCCTTGAATTGAGGGAATTAATTGAAAATGGGCAAATATTGACAGATAAAATTGAAAATTGCCTGTCTAGCCTGATCTCCCTAGATAAACATTTTGTAAAACTGTTACATGTATGTAAAGAATGTTGTTTCCCTTGAAATGTTAATGCATAGAAATGTTGATTCATTGTCTTGACACTGACTTATTTGCCTTGTTTTCAAAACTTTCTTTGTTGGAATCTCATCTGCTGTTGATGTTTCACTTTTTATTAATTTTTGTCTCCAACTGACAAAGACTGGTGCATTCTTGGCTTTTTGCTCAGTTCTTCAATGTGCAAGATATTTTGCAAAAAGACGTTTTATTTGTAAATGTAAATTTTTATCCTCCCGTGAAAAGTTAGTGCTGTATATATTGCTGTTGTATAAGTGTATATGCCATTTAATTGTTAGTCCTTACCACTATTTGTTGAAACAAATTGTTTATTGCAAGGTAAAATTGCATTTGTTGGTTTAAATCCATTTGTGTGATCCGGTGCTCATAATGTTTTTCATATCATGTTGAAACAGGTCTTTGCACAAATTAAATATGCATGTGGACAGTGAAATCTCAAAATATGGAACATCGTTAATGAATCAGGTTAGAATTCAAAATTTCTTCTTCTTTTTTTCTTATATTCCTTTTTTCCACCTTATTTAAAGTATGGACTGGATTCAGCACATTCATTCTGTTAGATAGTAACTGTTATATTTGTTCATTCTAATTATCCTATAAATGTAGTTATTGACTCTTAAGAATTTGATACAACATGTTATGGCGTAGCAACGTTTAAGCTTTGCTTGTGTACATCATAAGCATGGATACTCACGTTAGTAATAGTATACAATGTATGAAGTTTCATAAAGTCATCACACAAGAAGTCATTTACAGTGGTCCCTGCTTAAGAAACATACCGTCTGATGATGAGAGAGGAGGGATCCTAGGGAAAATAATGTTCACATTGGACACCAAGAACTATAAAAAAAAAAAGACCAAAGGACTAGGTCCGTCCCCCTTTTTTTCTACCTCCCTAGCCTGTTGTTATATAAACTGGTCCTTGTCATTATAACATCAGAGTGTGACAAAGTTCAAAGCATAATGATAGATGAACACCTAGATTCCAAGGCTTACAAGCTTTTAGAGATCTTTTGCAATTTAGAGTTCTCTCTTGTTCTTGTTCTAAGTAAAATAAAGAGAAAGGATTATGTTTAAAATCAATAGTAAATAGAGGATCGTAGGCAGTGGATCCTTAGACAGAGCCACATGTAGGATATTTTTGCTTTTTACCCAGTTCTATTTCACATGGACCTCTGTGTCAGTGCAGCTTTCAAACTCAGTCAGGGGCGAGTGTGCTGAGCAGGACCTCAGGGCGGGCTCTCCGGAGTTCGGTCGTTCCCTTTACACTAAGTCTGACACAAACTGGCCACAGTGGTAGAGCATTGATCTCCCAGTTGGAAGATCCTCGGTTGGAAACCCACAATCGGTCAAACATTTATTGGTGAATATATAGTAAAATGCTCTAAGAGATGTGATCAAAGTTGTTCTGGTCTCTTACAATGCGCAGGCTGTCTACAGTCAGTCTGTCATGGCAAGGTCAACAAGATCATCTGCTTTAGGGTTTTGAGCTTTTCTCGGGTGTTCAATGGTTCAGTGTTGTTATGACTTGCTTATTTATGTGTTATAAATCAAAAAATATAAAGCATGCCCCAGCTCTTTAATTAATGTGCAATAAATGTTATAACATTTAATTTAGAGACAAGATTCCCAACACAAGCTAGGATTCCTTAGATTGGGTCACAAATATCAGTCATGAACTAATTTTAGCAGATTGCTCTTGCATTATTGAATTTAGTGGAATACACTGTGCCTTCCTTTTTGTTCAATACTTATAGCGATAATCAATCTAGCTTTTAATGGAGGTTTGTGTCCTTGGAGGGCTCCTTTCTACTGGTTTGTAAGCCTCCTGTATTTTATGGATTTAATAGGATCTTGTGCCTCAGGAGGACTTGTATGAACTGCGTCAATTGCTTGTTTTTTGTTGAAAGATCACAGTGGAAGGTACTTTTCCCCTCATATCACTTTTATTACATATGAGTTAAATGCTCTTTATGGAAACACACAACAAAGCAACATAACCACTAAACTGTATTGAATTTCCCTGAACATGCGTTTAAAAAAAAACAGTACACACAATTACATTTATTTTAACATTCTTAGATGTAGTAGTTGAACTTTGAAACCACAAATCAAGTGTATTTTTATATAATATTTCTAGTGTGGTTAAATACATTTGTCTGCAGATTATAAAAAAAACCCAACAAAAACAACCCCAACACTATGATCCTCTAAATTTAAAAATACCATGTGTTGTACACCGTATATATAATGCATTCTCCACAGTCATGCAGTGGAATGAATACCATTATGGATTTGAAGGTTCTCCAGAACGTTGTTGGATGTTGATGGTACAATCATCAAGACTTTTTTATTTGTTATTTTACTTCTTGTATCTACATATATTAAAAAGTATTTGTTTTTTTTTGTTTTTAACGACCATAGAAATGGAATGAATTTCATCCAGTATAAACTTGCGGGACAGGTTTCTTTGAAACTAATATGGTTTGCTTTGCTTTTTCATTTAACTTTTATTTTTTTCCTTCTTTCCTTTTTTTGTGTGCATGGGCATGTTATTTTATAGATAAGAACTTTAGTCAGGCATCAATGATCTTCATGTAGCAAACAATGCTGCTGTGTGTGCCACTTATACTTTAAAACGATGGGTTTTATTCCTTTTGCTCTGATCATAGTGTTTTGAAGAAAAGTCTCAATTTTTAAATCTTTCTCCTTTTTTTGTTTTTCAAAATGTTTTAAAATTAATTAAAGATCAGGTTTATAGTGAGTTTCAAATTTTGACCTAAAATTTGTCTCCGATATATGTCAAAGTGCTCCAAATTTAGTTCCAATGTTTTTTGGCATGTTGTAAGATTGTTATTTTAGAAACATATTTTTTTATATATATTTAAATTAGTGAAGATGCGTAGATGTATATGAAATGGAGGTCCTGTAATGGAAAGTGTTTATATCAATGCTTAAGATATTAAAATGGTTAAGAAAATATAGGTAGGGCCATGATCCTTATGTAAATATTTTTTATGGTATAACTTTTATTTTTTTGTTAATTTTTTAAATTTATGAGTTGAAATATAATTGTTATTTTGCCTTTTACTTCAGCTGGTCTTGCAATGATAAAAAAAAAAAGCATACAGACAATTTCTCAAATAAAAATAATCTTAGTTGTGTGAATCTTCCTATCCGCTCAAAACACCTGAGAAACACTCTTTACACTATACATGACTTTTATCTTGGAGCAAACTTATGAAAAAGATTATACAGTACAAATGTATAATGAATTTGCAAAACTAATGACAACATGAGGATCCACAAGCACAAAGACATTTTAAGTCTTGATAGAGTTTTGAGCAGAAACTTGATTCATAACTCCTTTAATATGAAGCTGCTATGCCTATCTTCTTAATCAAGAATAATTGGTCTAAGATAATTCAATAAAGTGTATGGAAATAGTAAGATCAATTTGATGAAGGTGAGTAAGTTAATACTTGATATGAAACATCAATACAGTGTACATAAAATTGAAGGAAAAATGGGAAGAGCTCTAATTTTTAAAATGGGTTATGTGACAAAATCTGTTTTGTTTTATTTGAAGGAAGACAAATATCTGAGATTTTCATTTAAATCTTTTATGACTTTATTGCTTTATTTCATCGTAATGTAAAGATCCAAAATCAATAAAAGTTGAAACTCGGCAATGAAACTACCTGTATTGCGGCTCTATGTTTCACAGGGAATCAAGAGGCCTAAAGTAACTAATGAAATTCTGTATAAGAACTCCTTATATGCTTTTTTATTTGTTTGTTAATCCTCAACTCTCTACAATGTCAAATGTTCTGTCCTGTGTCTTCCCTCCCTCCCTCCCTCCCTCTATCTCTCTCTCTCTTCTTCTCTCTCTCTCTCTCTCTCTCTCTCTCTCTCTCTCACACACACACACTCAAAAAACTTTTTACCGATCATCTTCTCTTTAATTTAGTTATAGTTTGAGTTTCGATATCATTTATCTTCCATATTCACTATGTCTATTTTTAATGCATTGCAAACTAATAACATTGAAGAAAGGGTAAATTTCATTTTTTTTTTTCCATTTTTGTTTAGAACAAGTAAAGGGTAAATTGTCTTGTTTCTTTTTTTGTTGTTGCTCCTGACAACATTCCATCATATGGAAACCTTTCTCCTATTGTTATGAGATTGATTAGCTTCTCATATTGTTCAAATTTAACTTAGTTTACACCAAAGGAACCATCAAAGTCACTTAGGTATCACACAAATTAGCTTATCAATGCTTGCTGCATTTGCAATTGCTACATTCCTATATGTCAAACAGTAAAATCAAAACGTAAGGATATCCAGCTTCATATTGCTTCACATTTGTTTTGTATTCTCCCCTGTTTCATTGGTTCTTTCATTCAAGTCAGCAACGGTTGTGGCACTGGACGAAACTTCATTGTGAAATTCAAGTCCTAAAGAATGGCATCAGAATTTTATTTGCGTTTTTTTGTATTATAAGTGCTTTAAGTCAATTGTATTATTTTAAACTATTTTGTTTTCATAAAGTACAGTTAAAAAAAAAAAAACAAGAACAAAAAAAAACAACAAAACAAAACAAAAACAATAAAAAAAACAACAACAAAACACTAAAGAAAAACAGCCAACAACAGACAAACAACCAGTGAAGTGGATTTTTTTTTTTCTCTCTTGGATCACTTAAAACTGTTGATGTAGTGCTTTGGCTTTGTTGTTTATTTTTATAGATAAGCAAAAAGCAACCAAGTACAATAGAAAAACCTGTGATATATATTGTGTACTTGAAAATGTGTCAATGTCTTTATTACTTCATGAATTTTAAACATATAGATGAACATGTTGTATGTACAAAGATGGTTTTCGTCAACTATTTCTTGCCTAGTCCTTCATCCTGATTTCAAATGGTTTTCACATTTACATGTATTCAATCTTTGCATCTTTACCCTATTCTCAACTGTCTCTGGTTGACTGTTTTAAACTCGTTCAACATATTTCTGTGGGGAGAGCTCAAAACAGTCATCTTGAAATACATGTATATTATTAAGCTACACACTTTTTAAATTCATAATTGTCTATGTTTTCTTCAGAGGTCTCTCTTTTTATTTTATTTCATAACACATGTAATAATGTTGATCTGATGACGCGCTGAACCAGCCGAGTGTTTTCTGCATGTTTTGAAAGTGTCATAGTGATGAGGCAATCAAAAGCTATTTCTAAAGCCAATATTTCCTCGAATTGGGGCCACTATATGGTTTTATTTTTTAAATGTATTGCTTGCTCTGCTAAAACCTTGTGAGACATGGGCCAAATACGTATATATAGAAGCAAGACAGATACATGTAACGAAATTCAAAGCATATGAAGGTTGTATTTTTGTCAGTTGTGAAACATTAAAGATGAATTTTTGTTTATAAAAAAAAGAACAAATAAATAAAAACCAACGCGAAATTAACCATGCACTTCAATTTTGTATTTACAACAGTGCACATTGAAAGATCTTACAATACATGTATAGCATACATGTGTTATAAATTGAGGATTAGTTAGAAGGAAAGTTGGGAGATATTTTGTCTAAAATCCCATCAGCTGGAGCCATCAAATTTTTCTCCTTACCTTTTCTTTAGAAGACATCTATCCAGATTGGTTGGTTGGTGGTTTTCTTTTTGAATTTTACTTCACGCCTCGGTTTGCCTCGGTTCTTATGCGGTTTTCTTCAAATCTTAAATATTGTTGACAGGCACATTGTCCAGCCCTTTATCATTTATATCACTGTAGGAATATTCTCTCTTTTCATTTTTGTGCAGATTTTAACTTTTCAAAGTAACTTTTTCTTTTTTTATAATTGTTTTCCTAATTATGTGAGTCAGATGATGGAGATGTAACTTGAAAAAGTTAAATTCTTTTTTTGTTGTATTTTTTTTCAAGACTGAACCTTTCTGTAGCATGAAAAAAGAAGTCTTCTTTCTAGAATCATCGTTTGTTTAGTTTTTCCATTGTTCTTGTTATCTTTGTCTATATTTTACTCGTATAGGAATGAAAAGTGTATTGTATATTAATACTTCAGCATGTAATTCTTACAGCTTTCGTCATTTTCATTCATATTTACCATATTTACCATAATAGTAATACCAATGCTTTAGAATTACACAGATACTGTCTGGATGATTGGGCTGAAGTAATCTTGAGTGCCATGGACTGTCCAAATCATGAGAAGTTGGCTCTGGTTCCAACACGATGTTACCACAAGTAAAACTGCCACATCATTAGGGAAAACCTTTTTTTAATTAACTTATTATCAATGTTAAGCTTCAGTACATGTTTAAGATGATACATCTTTGTTAGGTCAACAGAACATTCATTTTCAAGATGAGACCGAGGATACATTTAGATTTTCAACACACATGTGGATTTTTTTTTTTTGCTTTTTTTTTTTTTTTCTTTGTAAGAAAAAATCCAAGCTCTGTCAAAATTTCAAAGTAAGTAACAAAGTGTTGATGTGCAAAACCACTAGTGGGAAAAAAATGTTTTATTTGCTTGAATTGTGTTTTACTGTTGTAATTACCATAGATCCTTATTGGAAATGGTTATTCTTGATTTGTGGTTCGAATTTTAAACTGCTTGTTAATAAACATATTCAGCTACTTTCTTTTTTATTTGAAATTTTTTTTTTTTTTTAAAGACTATTTTTTTTAAATTTATAGCTAGTATGAGTAGATTTTCTTTTTTTCTCTAGAGAAGTTCATAGTTTTGTTAGAAATTTATTGTAAATTAAAAATTAAACTATAAAATTGATACAGAAAAAATCATGTATGCGGAAAGCAAATTGTAACATTACTGAATTGTAAATATTAAAGTTGGCTGAAACAAACCAACTCTGAAAGTAGTTTTTACTCTCTTATTATTGTCGATTGAGTTAAAAGCAATATCAATAAGCTGTTTTTTTTATGTATGATGGAAAGGAGAAGACGTTTGTGTTTGTACCTAGGATCTAGATTTAGGTTTTTAAGCACCAATTTTCATTTATGATACCATTTCACTTAGAGCAAGATAAGGAATTGATGTTTCAGTCATTTCCATTTGACATTTTCCTATGTAACGCGTATGACTTTATGTTGATTCATCATTTGTAAAGATGTTTGAAAGCATTCATTTTAACGTTATTTGCACTTTATCTTTGTGTTTCATCGTATTCCTTTGTAGATGTTTACAACAAAGTAATAAAACATCAAATTTTATTTTTATGGTATTCTTTTTTATTCAGATGAATGAATGATGTTAATTATTGAACAGCATTTTTCGTTCTATCACTTTCATATTTCTATTACATTATATATCTATAATATATTACTCATTGGATAGCACAAAATGTGGGTTTAAGGTCCTGGATGTGTTTACTAGGTAGTGTTACATTTGTGTGTGTGTGTGGGGGGGGGGGGGGGTGTGGGGGGGGGGGGGGGTTTTTTTTGGTGGGTATGTGTTGTGTGTGTGTGTGGTGGGGGGGGGGGAGAGGGGGTGCCTTTTGTTTTTAATTGTTGATTTAGTAATGAGCTTGAATCGGTTATCCTTTCGGTCCAGCATCTTCATATCATAATTATTTTCAAACAGTATGAAAACCAAACTCGATAATTTAAAAAAAAAGCAATAAAAAGATCAGACAAAACCAAACAAATTCTTAGAATTAAATTCCTGTTCGCAAACCGCAAAATATTTTGGCCTCTTTTTCAAAATACCAGAGTTTTTTTTTCTTCTTTTTTTGTCCATCCTATTTTCGTTGTTTCGATTTCGCCTCTGAAGGAATTTGAACCTTGTCAGGTGGAACTCGTCAACACCATGGGTTTCTTGATGTGCAATACTACAGCGAAGGCATAGGAGACGTACGCATTACATCTAGACCCAAGTTATTAATGATTTCAAACTCTACAGTACAGATGAGGCTTTCATTCGGTTGCTTAACAATCATAATACATTGTACTTGTATCTATCGGAACATAATTTAACGGGTACATTTTTAACACCGTAGACCAAGATTAGTGGACCTTTTTGACAACCTAAAACTTTATAAGGCGGTGATTGTTAAGAGCTGCAGTTATAATTATTGACAATGAAAAAATAAAACCAAAACAGTGATGCAGTAGCCTTTTATTGTTATTACATTGCGACATACAATCAAAACGATGATACAGTAGCCTCCTATTGTTTTTAGAACATTGCGACATTAAAACGATGATGGTTGATACAGTAGACATGCCACTATTGAGACGAAAGTTCTACAATTAGTTGCATGTGATACCATAGCCTACTGTTAGGACACTACGACACAAAATCAAAACGATGATTGTTGATGCAGTAGCCTACTGTTAAGACATTACGACACAAAATCAAAACGATGATTGTTGATACAGTAGCCTGCTGTTAAGACATAACGACATAAAATCAAAACGATGATGCAGTAGCCTGCTGTTAAGACATTACGACATAAAATCAAAACGATGATACAGTAGCCTACTGTTAAGACATTACGACATAAAATCAAAACGATGATGCAGTAGCCTGCTGTTAAGACATTACGACATAAAATCAAAACGATGATACAGTAGCCTACTGTTAAGACATTACGACATAAAATCAAACAGTGGTGTTACCATGTACATGCCAAGAAAATTGCTCGATTACCCCAACTATTTTCTACTTGCGCTTCGTTAATGCAACTTCTGTATGTTTAAGGGAACGTGTTAAACCTCCATACCGTTTTTATGCGCTTCAAACTTTGGATTTTATAATGATGCGTAATTAAAATGTTTTATTCACAACAAGGGTGTATGTAGATTGGGTTTTCTTTTAAGGCACGCCAGAATAGTAACGGCTATATTGTGCCCATGATGCCTAAGTCAATTAATACATTACACTAGTACCAAGAGGGAATTTCGGAATGTATAGTGGGGTGTTTCACGCACTCTAAATGTACAGTGGGGTGTTTCACGCACTCTAAATGTACAGTGGGGTGTTTCATGTTCTCTAAATGTACAGTGGGGTGTTTCACGCACTCTAAATGTACAGTGGGGTGTTTCACGCACTCTAAATGTACAGTGGGGTGTTTCACGCACTCTAAATGTACAGTGGGGTGTTTCACGCACTCTAAATGTATAGTGGAGTATTTCACGCACTCTAAATTTATGTACAGTGGGGTGTTTCACGCACTCTAAATGTACAGTGGGGTGTTTCACGCACTCTAAATGTACAGTGGGGTGTTTCACGCACTCTAAATGTACAGTGGGGTGTTTCACGCACTCTAAATGTACAGTGGGGTGTTTCACGCACTCTAAATGTACAGTGAGGTGTTTCACGCACTCTAGATGTACAATGGGGTGTTTCACGCTCTCTAGATGTACAGTGGGGTGTTTCATCTAAATATACAGAGGGGTGTTTCACCCACTCTAAATATACAGAGGGGTGTTTCACGCACTCTAAATGTACACTGGGGTGAAGAAGCAAGAGCGTATTTCCTAGAAAAACAAGATTTACGAAATCGACTATAGCTAGGCCTAAGCACCAACTGAACAAATTCATAGTTAAAGTAAAACAAACTAAATTACTAATAACATTGTAGCACTCTGGTGTACTCTGCTTCGGTTTCTTGATTTGCGCAATCTAATCGGATGAGAGATGGGGGAAAAGACGTCATAATGCTAATGGATAAGGTAGAATAGGCTTCTTTGATTGGTCTAAAAATGTTGGGACTAGTTTCATTAACTTTTTTTTATTACTATTTTATAAGCTTACATAATGCGTTTTGAAGAGGAAGGCATTGGGAGCTAGAGAGGAAGAGAAAGCGAGCAAGAGCAAGAACGAGAGAGAGAGAGATAGAGAGAGAGAGAGAGAGAGAGAGAGG